>AWOL01S0020572.1:17220-95845 GCA_000715115.1 Nicotiana otophora
CTATATGCTAAGTTCTCTAAATGTGAGTTTTGGCTAGAGTCTGTAGCATTTTTGGGACATATTGTATCGGTAAAAGGTATTAAGGTTGATCCCAAAAAGATTGAGGCAGTTCAGAATTGGCATCGTCCCACTTCGGCGACTGAGATCAGGAGTTTTCTAGGTTTAGCAGGTTATTATCGTCGATTCGTGGAAGGATTTTCATCTATTGNATCGTCCCACTTCGGCGACTGAGATCAGGAGTTTTTTGGGTTTAAGAGGTTATTATCGTCAGTTCGTGGAAGTTTTTTCATCTATTACAGCACCTTTGACCAAATTAACCCAGAAGGGTGTTCAGTTTCGATGGTCCGATGATTGTGAGGCAAGCTTTCAGAAGCTCAAGACAGCATTGACTACAACACCAGTGCCAGTGTTACCTTCCGGTTCGGGGATGTATACAATGTATTGCGATGCTTCACGCATTGGTTTGGGTTGTATATTAATAAAAGAATGGCGAGTTATTGCATATGCTTCACGTCAGTTGAAACCCTACGAGCAAAATTATCCGGTACATGATTTGGAGTTAGCTGCGATTGTTCACACCCTTAAGATTTGGAGGCATTATCTTTATGGGGTGTTCTGTGAAGTTTATACTGATCATCACAGTTTGCAGCATTTGTTCAAGCATATGGACCTAAATTTGAGGCAGCGCAAATGGCTGGAATTACTAAAATATTATGATATTACTATACTGTATCATCCGGGCAAAGCAAATGTGGTTGCAGATGCCTTGAGCAGAAAGGCGGAGAGTATGGGTAGTTTGGCTTTCATTTCAACAGAGGAAAATCCATTAGCCTCGGATATTCAGTCCTTGGCTAACAGACTTGTGAGGTTGGATATTTCAGAGCCCACCCGAGTTCGTGCATGTGTTGTGGCCCAATCTTCACTATTTGAGCAGATCAAGGCTCTCCAGTATGATGACCCACACTTGATGGTTCTTCGTGAAACGGTACTACGAGGTGGTTCCAAGGAAGTTACTATTGGTAAGAATGGTGTTCTGCGACTCCAGGGTCGTCTATGTGTTCCTAATGTGGATGGACTGAGGAAAAAGATCCTGGAGGAGGCACACAGTTCTTGGTATTCTATTCATCCAGGTGCTACTAAGATGTATCGTTGAGGCAGCATTATTGGTGGCGACGAATGAAAAAGGACATAGTTGATTATGTATCTAGGTGTCTAAATTGTCAGCAAGTTAAATATGAGCACCAGAGGCCAAGTGGCCTACTCCAGTAGATGACTATACCAGAGTGGAAATGGGAACGAATTACTATGGACTTTGTAGTTGGGTTGTCGCGGACCTTGAGGAAGTTTGATGCAGTTTGGATAATTGTTGACAGGTTAACCAAGTCGGCACATTTTATTCCAGTTGTGACTACGTATACTTCAGAGAGGTTGGCCCAGATTTATATTAAGGAGATAGTTCGGTTGCACGGTGTGCCAATTTCCATCATATCAGATAGAGGCCCTCAGTTTACTTCACATTTCTGGAGAGCAGTACAGAGTGAGTTGGGGACCCGTGTAGAGCTCAGCACAGCCTTTCATCCGCAGACCGACGGGCAGTCAAAGCGGACAGTTCAGATTTTGAAGGATATGCTCAGGGCATGTGTGATTGACTTTGGAGGTCAGTGGGATCGTTTCCTCCCTTTGGCCAAGTTTTCTTATAATAACAGTTACCAATCCAACATCGAGATGGCTCCATTTGAGGCTTTATATGGCCGTCGATACCGTTCACATATAGGATGGTTTGAGCTTGGTGAGGCTAAGTTATATGGTACTGATTTGGTAAGGGATGCCTTGGAAAAGGTAAAGTTGATTCAGGAGCGATTTCGTACAGCACAGTTCAGACAGAAGAGTTACGCGGATCAAAAAGCTCGTGATATATCATTTATGGTAGGTGAAAACAATTCTCTTGAAGGTTTCGCCGATGAAGGGAATTATGAGATTCGGGAAGAAGGGCAAGTTGAGCCCAAGGTTTATAGGCCCATTTGAGGTGTTGAGACGAGTTGGGGAGGTTGCATATGAGCTTGCATTGCCTCCCAGCCTATCGGGAGTTCATCCGATTTTCCACGTATCTATGCTCCGAAAGTATCATGCTGACCTGTCACATGTGTTAGACTTCAACACAGTTAAGCTAGATAATAGCTTGGGTTATGAAGAGGAGCCAGTTTCCATTATTGATAAACAGGTTCGCCAGTTGAGGTCCAAGAGGATTTCTGTAGTTAAAGTCCAGTGGAGGGGCCAACCAGTCGAGGAAGCGACTTGGGAGGCCGAGGAAAACATGCGAAGCAGATATCCACACTAATTCAGCACTTCAGGTATAATTCTAAACCCGTTCGAGGACGAACGTTTGTTTTAGAGGTGGAAAATGTGATGACCAAAAATATCATTTTTAAATTTAATAATTAATTTTGTGCTCTAAGATGAAAAATACTAATTATTATTCCTCGACTTGCGTGCGCAATCCGTAAAATTTTCTGAAAAGTTTTTATGTGAAAAATAGATTAAAATGTAAATTAGAACTTTAAAACTCAACAGAGTTGACTTTGGTCAATATTTTGTGCAAACAGACTCGGATTAATATTTCGACAGTTCCGGTTGGTCCGTATCATGATTGGAAACTTGGGAGTATACCCGGAATCAAATTCCGAGGTCCCTAGCCCGAGATATAGAATTTTGATAAAATATTAAAAGTTTAAGTTCAAATAGTAATCGGATGTCCAATTATGTGCAAACAACCCTGGAATAGAATTTTATGATTTTAATAGCTCCGTATGTTGATTTTGGACTTAGGAGCATGATCGAAATTGTATTTGGAAGTCCGTAGTTAAATTAGGTTTGAAATGACTAAAAACAAGAAATTAAGTTTGGAAGTTTGACCGAGGAGTTGACTTTTTGATACCGGAGTCGGAATCCAGTAAAATATTTATAGCTCCGTTATGTCATTTATGCCTTGTGTGTAAAATTTGAGGTCAATCGGAGTTGATTTGATAGGTTTCGACATCAAATGTAGAAGTTGGCAATTTTAAGTTTCATTAAGCTTGAATGGGAGCATAATTCGCAGTTTTAGCGTCATTTTATGTGATTTGAGGTTTCAAATAAGTTCGTACGATGTTTTAGGACTTGTTGGTAAATTTGGTTGAGGTCCCGAGGGCCTTGGGTGAGTTTCAGATAGTTAATGGATCAAAAGTTGGAATTAAAACAGTTGCTACAACTTTTCCTTTCTGCTGAAAATTTTGGCCCAAAATCGAGGCTGAGGATCGAGGCTGATGACCGAGGCCGAGGATCGAGGCCATGGATCGAGGGCTGCCTGGGCAGAATTATAAAAGAGGGCATTTGTCCTATTCGCCATTTTTAACAAATTAGAACTTGAGCAGAGGCGATTGTTGATAGATTTTCAAGGAACAGACATTGGGGTAAGTGATTCTAACTTGGATTTGGTCTATAAACATAAATATATCATTGTTCTCATCATTTAATTAGTGTTTTGAGATTGAAATTTGGGAAATGTTTAGAAATCGCATAGAAATGAATTTTTGAGATTTCGGTATCAATTCAGAGTTGGATTTGAGTGAAACTGATATGGTTGGACTTGTAATTTAATGATTTGTCGGATTTCGTAACTTTAGCCGGATTCCGAGATGTGGGCCCCACAGATGAATTTTTAATTAATTTCGGGATTTTTATTAAAAATATAGTATTTTCTTATAGAATTGATTCCTATAATTTTTAGTGATTGTATTGAATTATTTTGGCTAGATTCGAGCCAGACAGAGTTGGATAATCGTAAAAAAGGCCTTATAGTGGATTAAATTGGAGCAAGATGAGGTAAGTCTCTTGTCTAATCTTGTGAGGGGGAAATTATCTCATAGGTGATTAAAATTACATAATTGTTGCTAATTGTGGGGGGCTGCGTATGCACGAGGTGACGAGAGTCCGTGCGTAGCTACTGTTAATGCTAAAGTCCGGGTAGTTTATGACTCAAAGCATGAAATACTTATATAAATTGTATTCCTTGTCTAATATCACAATATATATATATATATATATTGTGAATTGTGAGCTTAAAATATTAAAGGATGTAAATCTCATATACTTGATTTTCTGTTTAAATTAATGAATTGTTAAGAGAAATTGTTCTTCTTCCCGAATTTATTTTATAATAAATATACTCTCCTTCCGGAGGCACATATGAAAATTTTCTCCTTTCTTGTGGAGTGGGCCGAATGCCTCTGCAGGATGGATGCATTTATGGATCGCGCCGCACGTCCCTCGGCAGTGTATACGACACTCTGGATCGGGTTGTACGTCCTTGGCAGAAATCGTGCTTAATAACAATAATTACATGATACTTTAATAATTTATTTCAGCTTGCGAAGATAATTGATAGATTGGAAGATCCTTAGAATTTAATGAATTATTGTTCTTTCTTGTTAAGGAATTAATTGTTACTCCTGTAAATGAAATTTAATTGATAAATTGGAAATTATTTGAATTGTAGGAATTTAATTAATATATTGAGAATTGTTACATTTGAAGAAATTTGATTATTTCCGCTGATTAAATAAATTATTGTAAATTCAGTAAATCATGCTGATTTAAATATCCCAATTTATTTTAATTATTTTTATTGACCCATAGTGAGTGTCAAAGCTGGTCATCTCATCTCTACCACTTCGAGATTAGGCTTGATACTTACTGGGTATACGTTATTTACATACCCATACTACACTTGCTGCACTTTTTGTGCAGGATCTGTGATAGGTACTAGTGGAGGACCTATCATCACATACCCACATCATCCCGAGGTACAGTGGTAAGCTGCCTTTCTGAGCCGTTCTGCAGCTACCAATGTCTCTTCTTATATTTACATTCTGTCTATTTCATTTCAGACAGTATTTGGAGTTTTGTATAATCTACTAGATGGTCATGTACTTGTTACACCAGGTCTTGACACACACATTGGTAGAGTTTGGGTTTTATTATATTTTCTTGGTTTTAAATTTTATCAATGTATGCTTAATTTATTAGTTGGCTTACCTAGCTGTAGTGTTGGGCGTCATCACGACCTACAGGTGAAATTGGGTCATGACAGCCACCATGCTCTGTTGACTAGCATGGATGATGACAACGACTGTGGGTGGATGGAACGGTTCGTTGCAACTACCACTAATAACATCATTTCGTCAATAGCATCATCCTTTCCGAGCGCTTGGAATCGTAGTCGTAAGTTCCCCTTTAATAAACTTTTCCCTACTAAATATTCTTTCATGCTCGTATTGATCCTTAAATCTTCATTTGTTATATCGACTCGATGGATTCCACCGGTGATAGAAGGCTTGAACCGGTGGGTTCAGACGATCTTAGACATCACAAAGCTTGAAACTCGTTTGTGGAAAGAGTTGTCCCTTAAATACGAGTGGAAGGCCAAATATCATGGTAGCTTTAATTTACCTTGTTTCCATTTTTTGTATATGAAAAACTCGGTTGAACCCTTCTGACTTGTTCATAAAGTTAGGTCTACCTGTGGGCTTAGTTGATGTCCCTGAGGAGGATGTTTTGGCTGACCCTGCAGATGCGGCGAGGCTGATACATGAGGCACTTACTCGAACATGCATCTCCGTGCCTGCTTCGGGCACAAAAATTTCTTCACGGAGTCCCCATCTAGAGATCAAGCAACCAAAGAGGAGACGTTCCTCTGCGATCGGGGAAAATAATAAGAGGGCAAAGGTTGATGCCTCCTTCCCGGCCGGTCATAGACACTGTGATGATTGACGATGATGAAGAAGCTAGTGAAGAGGGATTTTCTTTAAATAGAAGGATACGATCCTCGTCATCTCAACAGGATGCTCGACCTGTTGAGATAATTACAACAGTTGAAGGTGACGTCTCAGCACTTTGGGGATAATCTGATTTAGTTGAATATGCTAACTCCCGCTTCTGGGCCCCAATTGCTGTAACCGGTACCGTGATGCTGAGTCCCGAGTCTGTGCCGTCTTTGTCTGGAGAGAACTAAACAACCAGCAATGCTTTTGATGTAGCTGCTTCTTACTCTACAATTCCATTAGCTTCATCTCCACCTTCACCACCACCAGCAACTGCTACATCATTTCCATCTTCATCCACTCTTCCAACAACGGTTGCTACATCATCTTTATCGGCCGCACTTGACCATGAAGAAGGTGTCCCTCCCCCACAGTCCCCAGTTCATGGGAATTTGGGAAAAAATTATGCTACCCCTTCTGAAGATCCACAAAGGAGGAGGAGTGTTAACCTTTCAGTCTTCACCGGGTACAACTTGCTTTCGAGGCCGGTGGAGCTTGCTAGCTATCTGAAGCCTTTGGCTTCAGAAAAAGACTAGGAGAAGATTCAAACACTCTCGGGGGCGTCTTTATTGAATAATTCTATGCATAATGCCGCAGCCGTATGTTCCTTTCTTCTTGTGTTATTTTTTCTTCTTTTGAACAAATATACTCTAAGTTCTATCTCTTCTTGTTTTATAGGCCAACTTTCTTGCTTCTGAGGGCCTTCAAAGGCTGATTCGTGAGAAGGAAAACTTACTTCCGAATGTGATCAGCTTGGCAGAACGGGACCAGACTGTTCTTCGCCTCTCGAAACTGGAAACCAAGGCTACCGAGGCCATTATTTTGGAGGCCCATTTGCATCAAAGTGAGCAAGAAGTAGTAACCCTTAGCCAAACAATTGAGCCGCTGAGGGTTAGATTTGTTGAAGCCAAGGCTAAATGGGCAGAAGTCCAGAACGCCGTTCTTGCTGCAAACGATCGTAAGGCTGCCTCCGCTGAAAGAGTGATTAACTTGGAGGCAATCTTAAACCCAAAAGTGAAGAGCTTGCTGCTGTGATGGAGAAACATGTCCAACTAGAACAGAAGTACAAGAAACTATCAAGCATAATAGGATCTTTAGTTCAATTGTCCGTGAGCTCGACGTCAGTCTCAAATCTTCTAGGTCCTCCCCGGAAAACCTTTTCGCCGAAGTTACTTAACTCAAAGAAGAAGTCAAGCGCCAAACGACTTCCCTCATTATTGAAAAACATTATTCAATGTATAGCATGAGAATAAAAACCTTGGAAAAGGCCAAGACTGGTATCATTGATATTGATGCTGAAATGGTTAAGGCCAGAGAGCTTGAGTTGGATGCAAAAAATGGATCCTAACGCAGTCCGTCGCTACAGGTTCTTCTGATTCCGGTTCCGAGTTTTCAAAAACTGAAGAAGGATTGCAAGGCGATGATGCCGAAGACCAAGCTGGGGAAAATGTTGAGCCATCAGTAGAACCTCTACTACTCCCAGGGTTGCAGATACTTCTCTTCTTCCTGATTCTGGAGACGCTGCAGTTTAGCTTTTTCTTTCTTTTTCTATTTTTTACCTTTATCATTTTGACACATCCTTGTAAATAAAAGCATATTTTTTGCTCAAGTATCGTTTGAGTCTTACTTTTGTTCGAATATTCATGCGAGTCTTTAACTTTCGTACTTGCTCAAGTATTCTGTGCATGTTGTTCTATTTGCTCTTTATTATGCGTAATTTCAGATGCCTTTCCTTCGAGGCATTTTGCTTCCGAGTATTATCCCTTTTTCGTGAGTATTTCCATGAGTATTTGCGCAAGTTTGCTTTTTGCGTCTTTTTCATATGCGACTTCGGGTGTATTCATTCGCCGATGGCATTCTATATTTCGGGCATTGATTTTTCCGGAACCAACCATTTAACGTGAGGGTTTTTATAATAGGGGCCCCTCTTATGTTTACGGTGCTCTTGAAGAGGACGTCTCCTGTTCATTACGACACTAATATTTGAAGTACTTGTTTAACTTTCAAATGGCAAAATTAACTTATCGTTCAGACAAGAAACAAGATAGAACAAAAGGGATTTCATTTCATTTAATTCCTTCTATTTTTAAAAGTACATAAGAAGTTTTCTATGCAGAAAAAAACATTCCATGACTTGTGGCTATCTTGTATAACTTGTTTCTATAGGGCTGGTTGTGCAGTCCCGATGATGTATTCTGTTCGCGAATTTTTATTCCCCGGTTGACGTGACATTCAGTGTTGCCGTAGTCGTTTTTGTTCCGTTCGGCAACAAACTTGACTTCTCGGTTGGAATTTGCTATCGAAGCAAAGATTACCTAATAGTCCCCAAGTGGAAACTTGTTCGTTTGCCTTGTAATGAAAAGTCTTATCATTGTTGTCTTCGTAGTATGATTTCCATCGCTTCCTCATTAAAAACCTTGATAGAAAAATCCAATTGGGGCAAAAACTGAACGAACGGAAAAAGAGTGCAGCACATACTTTCCGTTTGACTGTTGTTTGTTAGCAGTAATATCTTTTGAGGTGAGCCATGTTCCAGTTATTGGGCAACTTGTCTCCGTTCTGGTTCTCCAACTCATATGATCATTTCCCAGTGATAGCTGAAACTTGGTAAGGGCCTTCCCATGTTGGGTCTAACTTGCCTGCGTTGAGTTCCCGGGTGTTTTGAGTTACCTTCCTCAAGACCAAGTCTCCTACTTTGTAATAACTGAGGTTGGCTCTTTGATTATAATATTTCTCCATTCTCTGCTTTTGAGCCTCCATTCTGACATGCGCAAGTCCCTGCGTTCCTTGAGCAGCTTCAAGTTGACTAGCATTGCTTCGTTGTTTGATTCTTGATTCGCCTGGAAAATACCTTAGGGTTGGTTATCCTTCTTCCACTGGTATCAAAGCTTTTGCGCCGTACACAAGGGAAAAAGGGGTTTCTCCCGTGCTTGACTTGGCCGTTGTTCGGTAGGCCCATAGAACCCCAGGTAATCCTTCGGGCCAGTTTACTTTTGCCGCTTCCAACCTTTTATTTAGATTTTGTATAATCACTTTGTTTGTTGATTCTGCTTGACCATTTGCGCTTGGATGATAAGGTGAAGAGGTAATCCTCTTTTTCTTCAAATCTTCAAGGAACTTTGTAACTTTTGTGCTGATAAACTACGACCCACTGTCGCATGCAATCTATTTTGGTATTCCAAACCTGCAAATTATGTTTTCCCATAGGAAGTCGACCACTTCGCGTTCTCCAATCCTCTCATAAGGACCTGATTCCACCCATTTAGAAAAATAGTCAGTCAAAATTCAAAGAAACCTTACCTTTTCGGGAGCCGGTGGTAGTGGTCCGACGATGTCTATCCCCAATTTCATGAACGGCCAAGGGGACAGAACCGAATGTAGGGGTTTTGCCGGTTGATGTACTAGTGGTGCGTACCATTTGCACTCATCACATTTTTTACGAGGTCTTTCGCATCTTGCTCTATACGGGGCCAGTAATATCCCGCCCGAACTAATTGCAGCACCAAAGAATCAACACCTGAGTGGTTGCCGCATATCCTTCGTGGATTTCTCTCATGACATAGTTAGCTTCTAATGCTCCTAAGTACCGGGCCAATGGGCCTTGAAAGGATTTTCTGTACAATTGGCCTTTCTTGAAGCTATAATGTGTAGCTTTGGCGCATAACGCTCTTGATGCTTTGGGGTCTTCGGCAAACTTTCCATGCTCGAGATAATCGATTATTTTATTTCTCCAGTCCCAGACCAAACTAGTCGAATTCACCTCATAGTAACCATCTGTGTCCAAGACTGAGTTCATAAGTTGTACTACCATTCCTGATTCCGATCCCTAGACTTTTGTCGATGATCCCAAATTTACCAATGCATCTGCTTCCGTGCTATCTTTACTCGGAATATGAGTAAGTGACTGCTCTTTGAATCGTGCCAATAAATCCTGAACTTTTACTATGTATTTCTGCATACGTTCTTCTTCGGTGTCAAAAATTTCGTAGACCCGGTTCACCACCAACATCGAATCACATTTAATTTCAATGACTTCAGAGTCAAGCCCTCGGGCCATAGTCTTTCCAATTTGTTTTTTGAACATCTTATTCACGAGCCATTGATAAGTGGCTCCGACATTGTTTTAACCCAAAAGGGCATTACGTGGTAACAATATGTATCAAAGTTCGTTATAAACAAAGTCTTTTCCTGGTCTTCTGGGTTCATCTTGATTTGATTGTACCCAGAATAAGTATTGAGGGAACTCATTAACTTGTGCCCGGTCGTGGCATTAATCATTTGATCGATATTTGGCAATGGGAATGAGACTTTCGGGCTCGCCTTATTAAGATCCTTATAATCTACGCACATGCAAAATTTATTATTTTTCTTAGGAATTACTACTACATTGTCTAGCAGTCAGGATATCTTGCCTCTCGGATAGAGCCAATCTTAAGTAAACGTGTTACCTTTTCTTTGACGAATTTATTCCTTGCTTCAGCAATATGGCACTTCTTCTGCCTTACCAGAGGTATGTTGTGATCCAAGCATAACTTTTGTATGACTATCTCCGTTAGAATTCCTATCATATCCTCGTGCGACCATGCAAAATAATCAGCGTTATTTTTAAGGAATTCAATAAAAGCAGACCTATGCTCTGGGTGTAGTCCTGTTCCCAAATGGAATTTCCTTTATAGGAATTCTTCGAACAATGCAACCTTCTCTAGTTCTTCTGGTGTGGACTTCGTCAAGTCCGTCTCTTCTAGTACTTGAAAATACCTTGGTACATGATATTGTTCAGACTCTTCTGTCCCCGGGCTAACTTACTCTAGTTCGGGGGCATGTGCCAGTTCAGGTAATTTCTATGCCGCATGTTCCTTCCTTTGCTACTGGATACCTAATTAGCATTCATCTCCCTTGCTGCCGGTTGATCACCCCTTATCTGTTTGATCCCCTCGGGTGTCGGAAACTTTAACAGTTGGTGATATGTTGAAGGCATAACTTTTATCTCATGCAACCATGGTATTCCCAAGATGATGTTATACCCCAAGTCTCCATCTACCACTTAGAATAGAGTTGTCTTCATTAATCCCTCAGCGTTCATGAGTAGCAGAATTTCTCCCCGGGTTGTCACGCTTGCGAGGTTGAATCTGTCGAGGAGTTTCGTTGTCACGATAATGCTTCCAGTGAGTTTAGCTTGCTCTAGTACTCTCTATTGTACGATATTAGCTAAACTTCCTAGATCCACTAAAACACGTTTCATTTTAAAATCTAACACATTTAAAGAAATTACAGTGCATCATTGTGCCGTAGCAGTAATCCGTCTGCATCTTTGTCCGTAAATGTGATACCGTCTTCCCGGAGCATTTTACTATGAGTTATCGATACTTTTGTGTTCTTTTCTGCAGAAAAGGCGAGTCCATTAGTTTATTTCCTCCGAAGATCATATTGATCGTTTGGCATGGGGGTTTTTCTCCCGCTTTCGAGGTTTTCGCGTCACCCCTGTTCTGACGATAATTGTTTTTAGCACGGTCACTCAAGAATTTTCTGAGGAGACCATTCTTTAACAATGTTGCCACTTCTTCCAGGAGGTGTTGGCAGTCCCCAGTTCGATGGCTGTTAGTGCCATGATATTCACACCATAAATTGGGATCCCTCTGACTGGGATCAGATTTCATAGGTCTTGGGAATCGTGCCTTTTTGATATTTCTCATGGCTGATACCAACTCCACCACATTGACGTTGAAGTTATACTCCGACAACTTTAGGTAAGAAGAATCTCGTGACCCAAAGATTTATCTATCCTATAACGATCTGTTGTTCCGGCCACGATCTGTCCTTCTATCAATGGTGAATTTGTCCGCTGTCCGAAAGATTCTTGCCACGACCTTCTGTCCGTTCGTAGGGCAAAAACCATTCCCTCGAAGTCCGTCTATCCGTGTCAATATCATCTTTCATTTTTTCTCTGTTCTTCTCCCGTCCTTTGGTCGACGATAGAAAGCCCACTTGGTCATCTTCTATCCTTGTTTTCGACTCGTACCGGTTGTGGACATCAGCCTAAGTCGTCGCTTGGAACTCGAGAAGACTTTCTTTCAACTTTCGGGAAGCGTCCAAACTTCTTGGATTTAAACCTTTGGTGAACGCTTCAGCCGCCCAGTCATCTGGGATTGTTGGTAGTAACATCCTTTCCTTCTGGAACCAGGTAACGAACTCTCGTAATAATTCGGATTCTCCGTGTGCAATCCTGAATATGTTGAACTTACGGGCTTGTACCTTTCTGGAATCGGCATGAGCTTTGACAAAATAATCTGCGAGCATCTCAAAGGAATCTATGGAGTGCTCGAGCAATAATGAATACCACGTTAAAGCTCCATTTGTGAGAGTCTCACCAAATATTTTCAGCAACACAGACTCAATTTCGTGAGGAGACAAATCATTTCCTTTCACTGCTGTTGTGTATGTGGTAATGTGCTCCTGTGGATTTGAAGTTCCGTCATACTTTGGCACTTCGGTCATTTTGAATTGCTTCGGGATTAATTCTGGGGCTGCGCTCGGCTTATATGGTAATTGAATATACTTCTTCGAGTTTGTTCCTTTTAATAGTGGTGGTGCGCCCGGAATTTGATCCATGTAGGTGTTTACTTCCTTCATGAACCGCAAAAGTTCATCCTTGAACGGATCGTTCTCGTTGTTTAGGCCGGATCTATTCCCCCTAGCCCCATCGGAGCCAGCTTCACCCCTAGGAGTGTTATTATCAACTCTCTGCGTCGTCTAGTTCACGGGAACATCAAGAGGAACTGGATCTCGCCTGTTTGCATTAGTTGAGGCACCCGATAATGCCTGCTTCTATTCCGTCATAACTTAATCCTGTCGCGTGAGATGGCCTAGAATGATTGCTTGCTGTTCTTGCAGGACCCTCACTGCATCCGCTACATGCTCCTCATCAGCATCATCAGGAGTCGTCTCCCGAACCTGTCATGTACCGGTGTGGCGTCGTTCCTCTCATTGCGAGTGTCACTGATTGAATCCTCGAAATGAGGTTGTTCCCTTGAATCTCGAGGGTGCGCGTACCGTTAACTGTGTTATCTGCCATCTTTTGTGATTTTATTTCTAAGACAAAGTAATCAACATAAGTTAGTAAAAAAGGCAAGGATCAATTTAATCGCACGACTGTCTAGGCTTCATGGTGGGCGCCAAACTATATACCCGTAAAACAATACGGTTGAATTTGTTCGTGGCTTCTAGACAAGTGAATTAATTTGGTCTCAAAAATAATGAAATAACTGATAAAATATAAAGTACTTAGCTTTAAAATGTAGATGGAACGACAGAGCTAATGAGTCGAGGAACAGGGTTTTCGGGCACAACAATGATAAGATCAAAACCGAGAGAATAAAATTGTATTAAAATGCTATATAGAATATAATGTAAGTTAGCCAGAAAATTCGTCTGCTTACAATGATAACATAGGTCACTATTTATAGCTACGTCTAGGAAAGTAGGTCCTAGGATCATGCCCTTGTTTAATGTCAATTATGAGGGCCATTGATGAAGATGTAACATTAGACATTAATGCTTAAATTCCTTGTAACGGGCCATAATCCTTAATGCTGCAAAATATTTTGTATTAAATGTTACCGGGTGCAAAGTATTTAATACTCTTTTTATGATCGTTATTCCTTATGGTGACAAGCGGAATAGCTATGTTCGGTGGCCATCTCAATCTTGTGTTTCACGTGTCCTTCCTTTAAGCGGCCACGTGCCATGTCGTATTTTTTCCTATACAATTTGCATTAATGTTTTCCTGTTATGAGCAGAACTATATGGACGTACCCACTCTAAGGAGATCATAAAAAATTGAAATAACTTTGAATTGATTAATACCATTACCATTGCAAATCATAAATTATATTTGAATGAAGAAAAAGGTAAAATTTGCTTTAGTAAAAAGAGTACTTGACATGCCAAGTTTTTCGAAATGTTTGGGATACATTTTACAATACGTCATGTTAAATAGTCTCATTAAAGTGTGCTTGATCCGTGAGCCAGCTTAATCCTTGTTCGTTGGATGGACTTGACTAGCCTTCCTTAATCTCATTTAAAATAAGGGGAAGTGAAAATAACCAAGTTATTCTACGATTAATTATTTTGGGCTTGACGTAGTTATTTTGTATCAAAATAAAATACTCTTTATTGAAAAATTATATTATGTATTAAGGTCAAATCCTACTTGATATGATCATATGTTATTCTTTGAGCACCCTTAATACAAGTAGGGGTATCAATGAATATTTAAAACCCGACTAAACCGATTAAACTGTACCTCATCGAATTTATTTTTAGGTTTCTTTTAATAAAGCTGTAGTTTTTTTTTATATAAATCTATAACCGTACCGAATAAATTTACATATGAAAAATATATTTATAGTATAAATTTTTAAAAATAATAAAATATTAAATTTTTTCTTGGGTCTTGGATGATGAAAATAGTTACAAGCCAACAAGTAATTAAGCTCAAATTCTAATTTCCAAACCTATTATGTTACTCCTACTGAAATTAAATTATTTTCAGCATATTTAAGAGCAAGACACAAAGTATTCTAATGATTATGAGTAACAAACTACCATATTGTATTGAATATGTTTCCTTTTGTATGATTTAGGTTTATCTTTTCGAATGTTTAATCTTCTATCGACTTTATTCTTGAGTCTCAACTTGGTTAATATCTTTAGACTCGTATGATTTATATTTTCTTTTTCTTTGCTTAGTTTATTTTACGCTAGCTGCTGTAGAATAGCTAATGGATCTATACTCGGGCCATCTTTCAGGTTTTCTTAATTTATCACCCTTTAAACAGTAAAAATGTTTAGAGAGTTTTGCTAAGTCCTATAAAAGTACGTATGTTATTGCATTCTACTTCTACTAGTGACTTTTACATGACATTTAAAATGATACCAAAAAATAACTTAACCGTATCGATACCGACAAGAAGCCGACATGATTGAGAGGGTTTCGAAAAGTATAATTATAATTATACATAATAGAATAAGCAAAAAATTGGTGTGGTATAAATTTTAAAAAATAATCGGCCGACGGAACACTGACTCCTCTAAATACAAGTGTAAGAGGTCGCTCAATAGTTAAGGGCATTCAAAGCAAGGAGGAGTTCATTATTCCAAGTCCATGTGTTAATATTTTTATTCTCCCTTTGTTATCCAAAGTTAAATAGAGACCATCGGATTTGGTCTAGTTAGACCCTTGTATTTGGTCTAGTTAACTCTTGCTTTTTAATCCATTTTTGTTTTCTAATAAATACATCCTAAATAGAGCTTACAATTTGTATAAAAATAAGGAACCGATCTTAAAAGTAGTTTTTGTTATAAGTTTCTTATTAAACAATCCTATATCTAATCTTTAGCTTTCTTTCGAATTTCATTGCTCTATTTTCCTTTATTCTAACTTCTCTTTTTCATCAACTTTAAATTTCTGCTTTAAGTTTGGCCCTTAATTACCACTGAAAATTTCTGTCATTTTCCAAAGATTGATGGGGTTTAATCCTTAGTGGTTAAGAAGAAAATCTGAATATTGCTAACTACTATTTAAACTAGTCTGTATAATTTCTGATTTTGTAAGTACCATATTTGATTATTTTCATTTATAGAATTATATTTTTCATTCTTAATTACATGACCAATATCATTTGGTTGCAGTTATTTTATTTGGATGATCACACCACTTACTCAGCCTTGTAGGTGTAACGACCCGACCTGTCGTTTTGAGAATTAGCATCCCGTTCAGCAGCTTAAGGTCTCGAGCAACTTCGTATAATGTATAATGACTTGCGTGTGTGGTCGAGTTTGGTTTTCGGATGATTCAGGATCAATTTGGAAGAACAATTCTTATTTTAGAAGCTTAAGCGAAAAGAGTTGACCAGAGTTGGACTTTTGTATAGACGACCCCAGAATGGTATTTTGATGATTTCAATAAATTTGTATGGTGATTCTGGACTTAGGCGTATGTTCAGATTTGGATTTGGAAGTCCGTAGGATAATTCAACGTATTTTGGCGAAATTGAAAAGTTGAAGTTTTGGGGAGTTGGAAAGTTTAACCGATAGTTGACTTTGTAGTTACTGGGCTCGGAGTTTGGTTCCGGAAATTGGAATAGGTCCGTTGTGTCATTTATGATTTGTGTGCAAAATTTAAAATCAATCGGAGTTGGTTTGGTATGAATCAATATTAGTTTTGGAATTCGGAAGTTCATAAGTTCTTTGGATGTTGTTTTGAGTGATTCAAAGGTTTGACTAAGTTTGTATGTTGATATATGACTTGTTGGTATTTTTGGTTGAGGTCTCGAGGGCCTCGAGATGATTCCGGGTGGTTAACGGATTGTCGAAGTTGGAATTTGCAGCTGGAGTTGCTGCTACTGCTATTTTCGCACTTGCGGAAGAAAGCCTTGTAGGTGCGAGGCCGTTGGTGCAAGTGGGTAGTGCGCAGGTGCGGGCAATGCTGGACTTGGAAGGTTTCGCAGGTGCGAGTTAGAGGTCGCATCTACGAGATCACATGTGCGAAACCTGGGGCGCATATGCGAAAAGGGGAATGCTGGGCAGGCTTCGCAGAAGCGGAGGAAAACGCGCAGATGCGCCTTCGCAGGTGTGATGATGTTGCCGTAGATGCAGAGCCTGGGCGCGTAAGTGAGTTGCGCAGGTGCGAGAAAATGGCCGCAGGTGCGAAAAACCTGGGCAGAAACCATAAATAGAACCCTTCGCGATTTTGGTGCATTCTTCACCATTTCTATTCGATTTTTGGAGCTTTTGGGAGAGATTTGAAGAGGGAATCAAGGGGATTTAGTTGAGGTAAGTTACTTGAGCCATAATACTTGTATATATGGTGATTTTCCGTTGTTTAATCATGGTAATTAGTGAAAATGAGGGGTTAGTATTTGGAGAGTAATTTAAGGGTTTGAAGGATCAAGCGATGTCGGATTTTGATGAATTTGGTATGGTTAGACTCGTGAGTGAATGATCTTTCTAGCTTTGTAAAGTTTGTCGGATTTCGAGATGTAGGCCCGGGGGCCGAGTTTGAGCCAATTTCGGATTTTGGTCTAATTTTGTAGCTTTTCTTGTGGAATTCATTCCATTAGCGCGTATTGATGGTATTGTACTAATTGTGAATAGATTCGGAGCATTTGGAGGTCAAGTCCAGAGGCAAGAGCATTGCGGGTTAGAGATTTGACCAGTTTGAGGTAAGTAACGATTGTAAATTTAGTTCTGAGGGTTCGGAACCCCGGATTTTTGTATCATTCTACTATTTTTATGACGCACATGCTAGGTGACGGGCGTGTGGGCGTGCACTTTTGGGGATTTGTGACTTGGTACATCCCGTAGCAACTGTAAAGTTGCATACTTTGTTGAAACCATATGATACTTATATGTTTTAGAAAGAATTTTTGTAAATTGTGTTGAATGCCATGTTTGGGCCTTGTGCCAATGCTGTTTGGACCCTTAGGGGCTGTTTCTTATCATTCTCTCATTGTTTTCAATTGAAAATCTATACTCAGTCATGTTTATACTTGTTTACCGCATAACTCAGTTTTATGACTCTATTTTGATGCATATAAATATTTTGGGCCGAATGCACTATTTTACTGAAATGCCCGAGTGGCTTGAGAGGTTTATGACTAAATGAGGCCGATGGCCTGATTTATGAGGATGAATGTGGATCAGGGCTGCCCGCCTGCAGCATACTTTATTATTATGGCACGTGAGTTATCCGTGCAGATTATAGCGCTTGGGCTGAAGGATCCCCTCTGGAGTCTGTACACACTCCTAGTAAGCGTAGGTACTTACTGAGTGCGAGTGCCGAGTGCCGAGTGATGAGTGATTGGGAGGCATGAGTGATTGTGAGGTATGCCCGAGTGGAAAGAGTGATTGTGAGGTATGCCCGAGTGGAAAGAGTGATTGTGAGGTTTGCCCGAGGGGCTATATATGAGTGATGTTTTTCCCGAGCGGCTGTTTATGATTTCATCATTTTTGCTCACCTTTGCATTGATCCTTTGTTTGAAAAACTGTTGAAAAAATATCTTTAAATGATTTGTACTGAAACCGGGTTTAAACGAGATGATTTGATTCAAACACTGATTTTTAAAGCATGTTGTACTTTACTGAGATTTCATGATATGAACGTTATATGCTTTATTGCTCGGCACTACTGCTCAGTCTTTATTTATTGTTGTTACTTACTGAGTTGGCATACTCACGTTATTTCCTGCACCTTATGTGCATATTCAGGTGTAGCTGTATACGGTAGCAGTTATTGAGTATTCTGGTTGCAGATTTTCTTGGAGATAGCAAGGTAGTTGTTTGGCGATTGCAACCCTTGCTCTTCTCCCTCTTATCTTCCTCTAGTTGTATTTAGCTTTTTTCCAGGCTGAGTTAGCCTTGATATTGTTAGACAGATTGTAGTAGATGCTTATGACTAGTGAAACCCCGATGTCAGACTTTTCTTTTCCGCACTTCCGTTTTCTTTGATTTGAACTCCTTAAATGAAGGCTTTATGTTTAATAGTATTGAAATTATCTTTGAAATAAAAATATCGGTTTGTTTGGAAATGATTTGGCTTGCCTAGTTCCACGATAGGCGCCATCACGACAGATTAGGTTTTTGGGTCGTGACAAAGGAGGTTGTAGAAAAATATACACATTAGATGTTTGATAAAATATCTAAATGACTTAAAGTATAGAAATCTTGCTAATATTGGTGCAATTGTGTTGTATTGTTGTAGATTGAAATTTGTCTAGTGTGGTGGACCATGGTAGAATTAGTAAGGGGCAAATTTCAGATTTGAGCCGGCCGAAGGTGGTTTCGCTCGCGAAGATCATTTAAAATATCAATTTAGTTTCGTCAAGGTAAGTATCTTGCCTAACCTTATGTGAGAGAAATTAGCCCTTAGGCATTAAGTTGTTTTTGCAATTTGTGTAATGTGAAAGGCGTGTACGCGAGGTGACGAGTACGACTCGGACTTATATGTGAAATTTATATCGATTTAAACACCTAGGCATCTTTTATGTATTTAATTGGAAATTGTTGGCATATGTTTACTCTTACATACTTTATTTGACGTTGTTAGCATTCATGGTGCTTCTTACTTGACATTTTGCACTTATATGTTTTAGTTGAAGTTGTTGCCTTTCTTATTGTCTTGTGACTCTTAATTCTTAAGTTCCTTCTATGACTCTGTGCTTATCTGTTACTTGTCCTAATTGTTGTGATTGCACACCTTAGTTATCACGTGCTTTACTTGTCCTGTCATTTTTGTAAAGTTTGTTGTATTCCTTGATTTTTACGTGGTTCCTTTATTGTCGTGTACTCATACCCTTGATTGTAAAAATTCATGTAAATTGAGTTATTGAATTGTTGTTGTTGATCTAAATTATTGTGGATCAGGTTGCACGCCGCAACAGGTGAAATACGGGAGGATATTTATATTAAGATATTGATATTGTACGGTGGGATCGGGTTACACGCCGCAACAGGTGAAATAAGGGATAATTGATATGGTGAAATAAGGGTGAATTATGATATTGACTCTGATTATATGGTGGGATAGGGTTGAGCAGCGCAACATATATTTAATTATTATTATTGATATTTACATGGTGGAATAAGGGTGGATAGTGTTGTACGGTGGGACCGGGTTGCGCGCCGCAACAATTTATGTGTTTTTGTATTCCTTGTTGTACTATGTTGGCTTCGGTTATTTTGTACGAGACTTTGAGGATTGAGTTTTTTCCATTGATTACTGCCTTGCCGTCATTTCTTGATTTCTTTTCCTATTACTATTATTCTGATGAATTGATTTTTAAAATAAATTTACTACGCTGAGTCATTATCTCATATCCTGTTGAGTTGTTAGTAACATAACGGTTTTAAATAAAATAATTAGTAACATGCTTACCTTATGTGACTCTTAAGTTAAAACTCGTCGTTTCATTTGGTACCTTACTATTTTTAATAGTCGTTATATTTCACTTAAATCGGTTTCTCAACTTAGTCTCCTTACCCTATCTGATGTTTCTACTTTACTTGAAAAGAAATTATTATTATGTTTTAATTAAATAAGTTCTATATTCAATCAGTATCTTATCCGATGCTTTAATTTATCTGAAATGTTATTTTCCTTCACCCAAATGTTTCTTAAAATAAGCTCATTTTCTCAGTGATTTCATGTTTGGTTCAGAAATTGAAATTTTACTTTATTATATATGAATAGGTTCCTAGAATATTATTTATTTTCATTTGGCATGGATACTATGTACCTGGTAGTACAAGGGTTTTGTCGTACGAAAGTGTTTTGGAAAAATGTGGGCACAAGATGCCATGTGTATAAAGTTTGGAAATTATGACTCATGATCTGAGATTTACGAGAAGTTATACTTGGAAAGATTCTTATTGAAATTCGTACATTTAGAATAATTTGATTGATTGGGTGATCATTGATTTCCCCTTACTTGGACCCATTTGTATTTCATTTGTACTCGACTATGTTGTTGTTCTAATTACTTGGTTGTTGTTGTTGCCATCCGTACTCTCATTATTTTCACTGTTAATTGAAATTTGAAATCCTTATGTTATTAGCCTTATATTGATGTCCTTCCTTGTTAGCTTCATGTATTATCTTGCACAGGTTTACCTGTTTGGGAGGTGTCTTGACCTGGCTTCGTCACTACTCTACTGAGGTTAGGCTTGATACTTACTGGGTATCGTTGTGGTGTAATCATGCTACGCTTCTGCATATTTTTGTGCAAATCCATCTACTTATGATTGAGTTGATTGGAAACCTATGTCTGCGTTTCTATTGTATTTTATTTCCATTGTTTCCTATTATTCCGGAACAATGATGTACTCCTTATTTATAGTTAGTCTTAGAAAGGCTTGTGACTTGTACTACCGGTTTTGGAATTTTGTAACTGAGGTTGGTTTGACTATATTGTTATGGAAATAATTTAATTTATTGCAGTTAAGTTAGTTAAATTCTATTAATGCTCCGCATGTGTTAGGCTTACCTAGTTTTAGATACTAGGTTCCATCACGACTTCCGTAGAAGAATTTTGGGTCGTGACAAGTTGGTATCAGGGCTCTAGGTTCATAGGTGCTAAGAATCATAAGCAGGTTTAGTAGTCTTACAGATCGGTACAGAGACGTCTGTACTTATCTTTGAGAGGCTACGAAAACTATTAGGAAATTCCACTTCTTTAATTCTTTATCGTGTGGCATTGATTCAGCTTGAAATATATATCTCATCTTCCTTTGCCACTCGTGTATGATATTGCGCACTCGGTATCAACTATGCGCCAGCGGTTCGTGATGTTATGGATGGAATACGAGGGAGCCAGGGGTGCTCAAACATTGACTCAACAGGTCGTCCAGACTGTGGATGCAGATGTATTGAGAGGTCATTCAGTTTTTCACATGGGGGATGCAGCGGGTTCTGTCATTTGATTGATAAGTACGAGCTTGAGAAGGTTTAATTGGCTGCCCGATCGTCGCGATCGCGGTAGGGTCACGAGGTGGATGTTGATTTGAGGATAGTTTGTGGTATTAGAGACTATGTAGTTCAGATAGGATTTATACTCAGTGGAAGGTACATACTAGCATTCAAGGAACTAGAGGAAGCGAGTTTGACTGTCACGAGGATGGACATGCACTTAGTAAATTATTTGAGGTATCTCATGATTGGTGTTGTACGAGCTATGAAGGTTAGTATTATTGATTATCAGATTTTGTGTCCTATGGCTTCGCGTCAAGTGGGGGATTCCATTATCGACGAACAAATTATGGGGTAATGTGTTAAATCAGTCTTGGCCTGAGATACATATATGTGGTATTGAATGGTTCCTCGAAATTCGTATATGTTTAAGATTTGAGATTTGCCTGGGATAATGCTGGGACTTGCGGTATTTTCGCATCCTTAATAATCCTATATTTCAGTATCATAGGGGTTAGAGAAACAACTTTAGATTCACATGTCTATTCAGCGTGGGCATCTCAGCTGCGGCATTATGTGGTGTTTCAGAGGAAATATGGTGGTTGATGAGCTTTTTGGCTATGTGGTTCGTGCTAAGATTGTCTGTATTGAGCTTTACTTTTGGGATCGTTGTGTATCTACAGGGAGAAGTGTTACCCCAAGGAAACGTCGAGGAGTATCTAAAGAAATGGGTTAGCTCGGCAGTGTTGAGCCAGCATAGCAGTGGAAGTAATTAGTTCTTTTTGAGTGGTAATTCTCTACCATTGTTTGTGGCAGTACTCTTGGGTAAGACGGTTTGCGTGATTCAGTTGAGTTGGGGAGATGCGGTCTTGATGGCTTAGTTATGTGCGGACGATTCTCAGAGAGTTCTCGGTGGTGTCAGCCACGGCTTGAGCCAGCCGTTTGCTACAAACACCAGAAATATGTTGTATGTTTTGGTTTCCTCCTGGATGGATATCAGAAGTGAATGGGATGTTGGCATTATTGAATATCACATGTGAAGAGCGTGCATTTTAGGAAAGCACCTTGCGATTTGGGTTGCGTATGCTTGGCTAGTGGTACAATGATTCTTGAGTTCCGGGGGCTTCTGAAGTTCAGGTTTTGCTACGCGATATGAAAGATCTATGTGGGTGTTTTTGTAAGGTGACATAGTGTGAGTGATGTATTAGCCATTTGAGTAGCGTAGTTGTAGTTGAGATCGAGTATGTAGATTCTTGTGTTCTTGAGGTTTCGGAGCTGGATGTACTCGTAGGCAGACTATATCTTAATTGCGAATTGTGAAGAAATGTAGAGGATGGGATAACTGATGGCATACATTATGTATAGATTTCTATGGACTTTGTGAAGGATATTTACCTATTTGGGAATAATCAGAATTGGTTTGGGGGCTATTTGAAAGCCCGGAGAGAATGTGTATTCTATACCAATTCAGGTTTGGGTACTCTTGTGGAGTTGATATCATAGTTATGTTATCGGGCAGATTAATTGTGCCCCGGTCTAGGTTATGTGCTCCTATCTTATACTATGAGGTTATATGATTATTTTCACGCGTGTTGTAATTCCGTTCAGGCCTTGTGGAAATATGGGCATGATGACCCTCGTAATGTTGATTTGCTCATTGCACCTTAGTTGTGCTTGATTCCCTCCATCTTGTATTATTTGTATTCATTTTCCCACAGTTATATTTGTGCACTCTATCGTGCTTGATATAGGCATTCATATGATTAGTGAAACCGAGC
The DNA here is from genome assembly GCA_000715115.1 of Nicotiana otophora. Taxonomy (NCBI): domain Eukaryota; kingdom Viridiplantae; phylum Streptophyta; class Magnoliopsida; order Solanales; family Solanaceae; genus Nicotiana; species Nicotiana otophora. Next base: position 40,320 of record AWOL01S0020572.1, read on the forward strand.
ACTTTGGCTTCCCATGTGGATTGATGTATTTGGGATGGGGTTGTGCGTCGCAACGGATATTATATGGGATATCCTTTCCTTGTGTTTATTTGGTGTTTTGTTTCCCTCTATGGGATGAATTAATGAAACTGTACTTTTGTTCTTATATCTATTGTATTTTCTAGATAGTTCTCGTACCTTGCTTTCTTTCTATTTTGCTGCCTATCTAAGTTATTGTTGGTTAGTGTATGGACAATGTTGGGAGAGAATCCACATAGTTTCGTGATGAGTTGTCAGTTGGGTTATTTGTATTAGCTGAGATGAGTTTTCTAGACTTAGGAGTTGCATTATCGTATAAGAATGAGGTGTGTTTGGAGGGATGATGCTATTTGCACTTATAATTGGGCAATGGTCCTTAACGGATGAGAGAGCTTCTTGTCATGTTGATTTCATGGGTAGTTATGAGTTTCTGCATGTTTATTTTATCATGGACAATGTTCTGGAGGTCTGGAACAAGGTTTTATTCGATATGAAGTGTATTACCGGTATCCATATTGTTATTGTGCAGCTATGATAGTTAGAATTTATTGTCGTGGGCATCGGAGTTGTGTGGAACATCATGTGATTGTACCCTGGGTCGGGGTTGTGGCTCGATTCAGCTCGTACCGGCTTATACAGTGTGTGAATACGAAGTTTGAGTGTTGTAAGGAATTCTGGACTTTGGGAACTTGGTTCCAAGGTTTATGGGCTAAGGTCAAAATAATGATCTTTAGTTATGTCATATGGTCGGGCTTACATGGGTTAGAGTGACGTGGGATCACCCCCGGGTAGGTACATGGTAAGGTTACACAGTGATTCGACAACCTTGGAACAACTCCTGGCACGTTCGAGGATGAACATATGTTTAAGTGGGGGAGAATGTAATGACCCGGCCGGTTGTTTTGGAAATTAGCATCCCGTTCAGCAGCTTAAAGTCTCGAGCAACTTCTTATAATGTATAATGACTTGTGTGTGTGGTCAAGTTTGGTTTTCGGATGATTCAGGATCAATTTGGAAAAACAAATCTTATTTTAGAAGCTTAAGTGAAAAGAATTGACCGGAGTTGGACTTTTGTATAGACGAGCCCGGAATGGTGTTTTGATGATCCCAATAGCTTCGTATGGTGATTTTGGACTTAAGCATACGTCTGGATTGTGATTTGGAAGTTCGTAGGATAATTCGGCATATTTTGGTGAAATTAAAAAGTTGAAGTTTTGTGGAGTTAGAAAGTTTGATCGAGAGTTCAATTTGTCGTTATCGGGCTAGGATTTTGGTTCAGAAATTAGAATAGGTTCGTTGTGTCATTTATGACTTGTGTATAAAAATTAAAGTAAATCGGATTTGGTTTGGTATGAATCAGTATTAGTTTTGGAATTTAGAAGTTCATAAGTTCTTAGGCTTAAATCGATGCGCGATTCGTGATTCTAGTATTGTTGAAGGATGCGAGGCCCCTCGAATTTCCTATTAGTCTGAGGCCATAAGCGTGCTCACAAGTTGCTTAAGTGTCGTCTTGCCTTCCATGAGAGGGTAAGGACTGGAATAACTTTGATGATCATGATATTAAGTGTAGGAGGTGTATTGGATGTTGTTAGGGTCTAAGAAGATCCCTAGAACTAAGCGAAGTTGAGAGCTATGCAATGGGCTAAAGCTTTAAATAAATTCGCACAAGATCCGACTTCAAATGCATGCAACTACCAAACTATAAAGACTTAGGTGGTTATATATATATATATATATATATATATATATCAAATTAAAGCCCTTTGAGTCTAGTTTCCAACTCATCAAACCGTTTGTCATTTGGATATGTATACAAAAATATATGTCCATTTTACCGGACCTATATGATATGCGCGCTAGATGCGCGGCCGCGCACTGAAGAGGGGTTTTTGCCTTGTGTGCATGGCCAAATGCGGTCACTTGCCCAGGTGCGCGGCCCCGCACATAGGAACCCTATAACTACCCCTAAGGGAGGGGGAGAGAGAGTGGCTAAGTCATTTCTTTAAGACGAGGGCTTTCTCTCTGATAAGTTATATGCCTTTATGTTTTGATGATTTAACAAACTTCATATGAGAACCAGATTGGGAAAGGTTCTCAAGGGAATATGGCTATTCTGTAGGGGGAACCATATGAAAGCTCTGGTTCTCAGGGGAATATCAACTCTAAGTATGTCATCATCCAAAAGGGGGAAATTGATAAAATATGTGTCTTTTGTTTTAATGATTTGACAAACTTCATGAGAGAACCAGATAAGGAACCTGAAACAATTAGTTCCTTTGCGTTCAGAGTATCTAGTCAGATGTTTGGTTCAACTCTCAATAAAATCAATTAAGGGAACAGTAGGGGGAACAAATAAAGATCAGTTTCTCTGGTCACAGTACAGGTCAACTCCTTACAACTGTTAAAGTAGCTGCATTGCTGTATTGCATACGCAACAGTGTAACAGTCATTTTATGGAGCATGAGTCAACATCTGCACGCAATGTGCAGAAGTGTAGTATGAGTACAACCGACCCCATGTATTGAGTAAGTAACAAACCTAGCCTTAGGTTGAAAGTAGTGACGAGCTTCTACCAAGGTCGGGTCCAAATCCACAACAGTTAATAACGACATAAAGCAAATAATACCATAAGTAACTCAGAGATAAAATGCCCAGTCACATCATAATTTCAGCAATAATAGTTCTTCTTTCAAGTACATCAGTGAAAACCCAAATCTTTTGCCAAAGTTACCAAAAATGTGGATAAGTTTGAAAACAGAAAATTTTCCAAAATCCTTTCAATAATAAATAAAATATCTCATTTTCTTTCCAGATAACCATTGTAAAACAAATGCATCACTATGCTCATCTGTCAACATATGTGAGAAATCATGAATAATGTGATACCGTATAGATGAGGAAAACACATCTTTATGCATATATGCCATGTATGCATGTCAATGCAATGTATCTCAGAGATTGTACTCATGTACTCACACTCTCAGAGTACTCAATCTCACTGTCTCGCATTCCCTCTCACTGTGCTCAGCACACTCAATCACTCAGCGCTACACGATACCTGTTGCGGCATGCAGCCCGATCCCTGTTTATAGTCGACTACGCTCACTGGGGTGTACAGACTCATGAGGGGCTCCTACAGCCCAAGCTCTATAATCACGGACAACTCACGTGCTACACAGACAACTCACATGCCATAATATAAATATCTGGATCCGCACGGCCAACTCACGTGCTGCACGGACAACTCACGTGCTATAATAATATCTGGATCCGCACGGCCAACTCACGTGTTGCACGGCCAACTCACGTGCAATAGTATAATACATAGATCCGCACGGCCAACTCACGTGCAATAGTATAATATATATAAAGCCAACATGGCCTGCTGCAGCGTACAACCCGATCCCAAATATATCCTCACAATCAGGCCATCGGCCTCTCTTAGTCATCAATCTCTCCAGCCTCTCTCTCATGGGCTCACAATGTCATGTGAATAGCCCAAAATGATGATATGAAGTATCAATAAATAACAACGGAGATTGAGATATGATATGCAAAGAAATGAATATGACTGAGTATGAATTTTCAATTTAAAATAAATATTTCACATTATGACCTCTGTGGGTCCCAATAATACTGGCACATAGCCTCAACATGATTTTTAATATGCTTTTTAGTTCAATTTCTTTAACGCGTAAAACTGCATGGAAAATGCTAAGATTATTTAACTACAAAATTTCACATAAATAATTATGTCACAATTTCTATAGTGCACACCCACACGCCCGTCACCTAGCATGTGCGTCACCTCCCAACAATTTATGAAATACATATATTCAGGGTTCATACCCTCAACTCCAAGATTAAAAGAGTTACTTACCTCGAACAACTCGAATCCAATGTCGAGCAAGCTAAACAATGCTCCAGAAATTCCATTCTGCGCGTATCAACTTCTAAATGGCTAGAATCTAGTCACAATTAATTTGATTCAGCCCACAAAAATTATAGAAATTAATTCCATATCAAAATACTAATATTTTTCAAAAATCCGAAATTACGTCCCAAAAATTACATGTGGGCCCCACATCTCTGAATCCGATAAACCTCACAAAATTCGAACCCTCATCCAACCACGAGTCCAACCATACCAAAATTACTCAAATCCGACCACAACTCGACCTTCAAATCCTCAATTAAAGTCTATGAATATTTCTACTATTTTCAATCCAAAACACTAATTTGTTGATAAAAACAATAATAGATTTGTGTAATTTAACCAAAACCGAGTTAGAATCATTTACCCCGTTGTTTTTCTTGAAAAACTGCCAAAATTCGCCTCTTCTCGAGCTCAAATCCGTCAAAAATACTTAAACCCACTGCCCATGCTTTTCTTCTTCGCAAACGCGGTCAGTGCCTTGCGCTCGCGAAGCACAAAATAGCTCCCGTCCAAATTCCTCCTTCGCGAACGCGACATCACCCTCGCGTTCGCGAAGCACAAAATGCCTCTGCCTCAATGCCCTTTATGCGAACGCGTTCAACCCATCACGAACGCGATGCTTCGTTCCCCCTCACTACGCGAACGCGACACCCCCTACGCGAATGCATAGACCAATTGCCTGGAGTCCTCAGCTGCTTCCTCTCTTCTTCGCGAACGCGTAACACCTCTCATGTTCGCGATGCACACCCAGTCCACCCTTCGCGAATGCATTCTTCTCTTCGCGAACACGAAGACTAAATATTTCCAACCTCTCAATTCCTCTTCGCGAACGTGAGGCTCCACTCGCGAACGCGATGAAGGAAACCAGATGGTGCATCAGAAATATTCCAGCAGAGTTCCAAGTCCATAATCAAACCCGTTAACCATCCGAAACTCACCTGAGCCCCTCGGGACCTCAACCAAATATACCAACAAGTCCTAAAATATCATACGAACTTAGTCGAACCCTCAAATCACCTAAAACAACGTTAAAATCATGAATTACACCCCAATTCAAGCCTAATGAACTTTGAAATTTCTAATTTCTACAAACGACTCCAGAACCTATCAAATCACGTCCGATTGACCTCAAACTTTGCACACAAGTCATAAATGGCATAACAGAGGTATTCAGATTTTCAGAATCGGATTCTGGCCCCAATATCAAAAAGTCAACCTCCCGGTCAAATTTCTCAAAAATTAAACTTTCGGCATTTCAAGTCTAACTCCTCTACGGACCTCCAAATAATATTATGGACACACTTATAAGTCCAAAATCACTATACGGAGCTATTGGAATCACTAGAATTCAAATCCGAGGTCGTTTACACATAAATCCATATCCGATCACTATTTTAACTTAAGCTTTAAACCTTAGAACTAAGTGTTCCAATTTCTTCCAAAACCTCACTGGACCCGAACCAATTACCCCCACCAATTCACACAATAACTGTAAAGTATAATTTGAGAAGTAAATGGGAAAACGGGGTTGTAATACTCAAAATGACCTGCCGGGTCATTACAATAATGAATAACATTTGTGAAATAATAATTAGTTGATAAAATCCATGACTCGATTTTGAGTTTGATGATACCCCTTTATGTAAGCTTATAAATTTTTATGTGAAAACTCGGCCGGTGAATTTTGCATCCATTACTTGAAATAGTTTAAGTGAAATTATATAGGATTTAATTAGTTAATTAAATTAATTATCAGTAATTTAATTTACTTAACTGGTATTTGTGGTCTTAACATGAGAAGTTAAAATAAGTGTTAATAAATTTTAAAAATTCAGATTGAGAAGTTTAATTGCAGTTTTTTAGTGGAATAAACTGCAAATTAATTATAGCAGAAATTAATTCATCCATATTTTTCGAAATAATACTATAATTGGTAGCCTCTTACTATTTCTGTGGTCCCTGATATACCTAGTAAAAATCTGGACTGACTTGGATAAAAAGTGAATTGGGAGAAAAGTCATCATGTTGAGTTAGAGCAGGATTCTACTTGAACAAGTAGAATCCTACACGTTTTTGGAACCCTCTAGGACTGAAAAACGAGTCTACATAAGGAATACATTTTTCACCCAATAATTTACTTTTGAGAGTTATATTGTTCTTGCCCACTCAAAGCAATTTCGTCCAAGGTTTTACTAGGACCATAGTAGAAGACTGCAGCCCTATATTCTTGCTATGTGGAGGACTTGTGCAACGATTTCAAGAGGTTAGTGCTTCTAATCTTGTAATGATATCATTGTCTAGTTTACATGTATGTGATGCCTGAATTGTATGCTTGCTTCCGATGCGTATGTTCTGGAACATTAGGATGAGGAGAAAAAGTACAAAAAGAATGATATATGATTTTACTTTAAAAGTTAAAAAATTTATATTCGAGAAAAAGAACAAGAAGAATGAAATACGATTTTACTAATAAAATTAAAAATATTACCTCATACAAATCTATATCTTATTTTTAGCTTTTTGTTGAATCTTGTTACTCGATTTTCCTTTATTCTACCTTTATTTTTAATTAATTCTAAATCTTCATTTTAAGTTTGACCTTATTACTGAAATTTTATTTATCTTTTTTTAAAATGAAGGGATTCTGTTTTCTGAGCCTTAATTAATATAAGGAGAAAATCTGGATATTGCAAACTAATTTTCAAAATTAGTATTCAATTTCTGGAAAATATATTTTTGGTGTATATGGTATTTGATTAATTTCATTATACACTTACCTTTTTCACTTTGACATGATCAATGTAATATGATTGCATCTATATTACTTTAAATTGGCTAACTATCACACCACATACTCAGCCTTTTAGGCCCCAAACATTTGTTGCAAATTAAAAAAATGTGGAATAATCTATATTTCATGTGAACGGTACTTAAAGAAAGGATTGTCTTAGAATCTCATTAATAGAGAGATTACAAGGTTTAAAATTTACAAAAATATGTGGAACAATCTTCCAAACAAGCCTTCCTTTTATCATCTGCACTAAATTTAGAGCATCTTTGAAATGAACAACCAAGTTTACAGTAGTAAATTTGATTACGCACAGTACTCAAAGATAAATCACAACCGGCAATACAATCAACATAACATTGATTGTCACCCTTACATACTTGCTTGCAATTGTATATGCATTTTTGTAGATTAGGATCAAACCCTTCTGCAACAAAAATCAACATCAACATTATAGCAATTGTTATTTCTTCCTTCACCATCTTCATATATTGACTTCTTCTCTCACTTTTGTGATCTGCAACAAAACTTTGTGTGTCCTAAATAGATAAGTAACTTGTGTGAAAATCAGCATATTTAAAGTAAAACGGAAGCAAGTTAATCATGTCAATAAACTTGAAAAAGGTAAGTTCATAAATGAAATTAACTAAATACAATTTTTGTCAAAAGATTTTTCAAAATTTAGATTAACTAATTTGGAAATTAGTTAATTAGTAAAAGATTTACCACATCTATCATGGAAAAAACTTTATAAGGAAGAATTTCTTATGTCATAATCATTTTTATTAGGAAAATGAAATCCAAATGAAGAAAAAGATATATGTTTAAATGTCATTTTCAAATTACGTAAAAGTACTGTGAATGCAAATTTGCACAATCAAGAGGAAGGATACTGACAGGTTAATATACTAAAAGTAATTATGAGAAAGTAAAACATAGTGAAAAAAATAAATGGAAGCAAGAATTAGCAGTAGGGAATAGAAATCTTCTTATTATGATAGCTTTGTGCCTAAGGAGTACAAAAGCCAATGATTTATGTAAAGGGACGATCAAAATATTAGGGATTCGTCCAACCTTTTACGAGTCTATAACTATTGACTCTTAAAAAAAGAAGATATTTATCGGCGTATGAATTATATACTAATTATATATGATTATACATAATAGCAATGCTAACATTGAATTAGTCTAGCGTGCTGAAAGTCTATCGGGCTTGTAGGTGGTTAGCTCGCTCTACTGCATTCTGGGACTTGTTGATGGGCGAGGCCCAAAATGGTTTGGGCCTCCACTAACAACTTAAAAAAGATAAAAAAAAAATAAAAAATATATATATATATATATATATATATATAAAAACTGCAAAAATTAGTAGTACTAAGCTCAACAACCCTATGTAAGTTGTCCGCAATAAGTACCTTGATTATGTAGGTTGTACTTGGACACATATTTCTGCAAAAATATGATTAAAACTTTAGTATACCACTATAGCGTCAAATGGACTGATAATTAAAATTAGAATTGAAATGGATCAGTCGAAAGTGAAAAATAAGAAAAACTCTTACGTATTCAAATTAAAACAGCATCGTGTTTATGGACTACGAATTTTCATTAAAATTTCTTGTGGTAGCAGATGAAAAGTACGAATTTCCCATCTCTATTTGCGTGAATCTCCTAGCTATGGCGGGAATTACACTTTGTTTGGATCATTGTTTTTCATCGTTTTATAATGTATTGTATTGTATTGTATTATTTTATAAATATAATATTTGGATATGTTGTATTTTAAATACCATTGTACAAAAATTTACAATTGTATTGTTTGTTGTTATTAAATAATATTAAATTTATCAAAAATTATACATAAAAATAATTTTAAAAAATCTCTTTCTGCTAATTTATCACCCAGTAGAAGGCAAAACACCTTTAAAGAAAGCAGAACAAAGGAGCGAGACTGAAGAAGGCAAAACAAAGGAGCACAACTAATTAGAATTAGAGTTAAAAGCAAATTTTGAGATATAATAAAACAGAAGAAGGCAAAACACCTTTAACGTTGGTGGTAGAAGTTTCGGGAAAAACAAGTATGTTATAGGTGGGAGATTTGAAGTTAAATTTTTTTTAAAAAAGGTAAAGGGTAAAATAAAATTATGGAGTAATAAGTTAGGGTATAATTGGAAAGAAAAATAGGAAACAATCCCACCACATCAAATCGGTTGCTACAAAAATGGAACTTTTTATTATTCCGCAATAATAAATTTAACAATACAATACAACAAATTTTAACAAAACAATCAAAACAAACGTTTCTTTGGATTAACAATACAATACCATACAAAGGGTAACAATCATCCAAACAAGCTGTTAGCGGGCTGGACCATCTCCAGTATTGCTTATACCAACATCTCGACCGCAGAACTTGGCCGGGTAAGGCCAGTATGTGATAGCAGGCTTGATCTGCATATTCGCGAAATCCTCCTGCAATCACGACTCCCCTACTTTCATATCTTATTTTATTTTTGGAAATTTTACCTCCTATAGTAAAGGTATACCCTATTTATTATAAATCAAAATCATTTTTAAACTATTATTTTCTATACCTATCTTTTATATTTTATAGTAAAATAAGTATTTTATGGTATATACTACCATTGAGGCATGAAATACGATATTTATGTTTTTCCTCTCTTAGATAGCTAGAAATGCCTATTTTTAAAGGATTGCCGTTATTGTATTCATGAATACATGGCGCGAATACATATGAATACATATGCGTACAATTATATTCATGAATACAGCAACGCGAATACATGCGCGTACAGCTGGATTGCCCTGATTTTAGGCGCTTTTTGCTACTGTATTCATGAATACATGGCGCGAATACATATGAATACATATGCGTACAATTATATTCATGAATACAGCAACGCGAATACATGCGCGTACAGCTGGATTGCCCTGATTTTAGGCGCTTTTTGCTACTGTATTCATGAATACATGGCGCGAATACATGTGAATACATGCGCGTACAGTTGAACTGCCGATTTTAGGCGCTTTTTTCTGCTATATTCATGAATACAACAGCGCTAATACATGTGAATACACTACCATAACAACTCAATAGTAACTATAGGAAGTAATTATATATATGATAGTTATAGGAAGTTAATAGCCAACTAATTTATACAATACCTCCTCTCGTAATTTATTCTCCAAAAAGATTGTCACGAGTGTTGCTTAATTAACGAAAGCAACCAATAAACAATGTTATTAATTTGTATTCAAAAATATATTCTAGAAATAGAAACTAAGTAAAAATAGAAATGTAGAAGAAGTAGAAAGAAATATGAACTCCCTGAATTCATAGTGTTTCTTAAGAAACTTAATTCCCTCCTAGTACCTGACGTTTAGGATTATTTCTTTCAAGGATAGAGCGGATTACCCTAACTGAGGGAAAACCCGGTCTCTTCTGTTATAACGAAAATGGCTATTTACGCAAAACAAAATGGGAAATAGAATAGTTAAATTACCGTTAATGTTAATAAAATATTAATATTAACAAGAAATTCGGTCCAACAAATTAATCAATCAATCAAATTATTTAACCGAAGTCGAAGCATGATGTGATGCCAAAATGCTATACTTTTAGCACATTACTTACCATATATTTTTGTTGTTCTAATGAGTTATTGAGAGACATTTGAGCTAAATTGGGTTGTTTTATGTGCAGGAACATCGGAAGGAATCGTCGAACGAAAGTTGCACAAAAAGAGGACAAAAATACAAGAAAAGAGCACAAAAGCATCAAGTATCCAAACCGTGCTACAGACCAGGCTTTGCAAGGTCTGTAGCCATGTTAACTGTGTTATAAACCAGGCTTTGCAAGGTCTATAGCCAGGTCGACCGCACTATAGACTAGGCTTCGCGAGGTCTATAGCCAGATCGACTGTGCTATAGACCATACTTCGCGAGGTCTATAGCTAGGTTGACTGCGCTATAGACCAGGCTTCACGAGATTTCAACCACGCTATAGACCAGGCTTCGCGGGGTCTATAGCACGGTAATTAAAAGTTGCGGCTTAAAAAGACCCCAACCTGGATTTGGACTGGGGATTGACATAAATACTCCCCAAACGAGTTATTCTAGGGTTGTACATGATTTTGGAGAAGAAAAAGGCTGCCAAGCACTATGGAGCAAGAATCGAACGAGTTTTCCCTTCCTTTCTCTCTTTACCTTGTAGTTTAGTGTCTTTGAACATTATGTTAATTGTCGTTGTAATTATTAATAGCTAAACTCTTTAATCTAAGGTTTGATGGAACCTATTAGAGAATAATTTTTTACTGCATTTAATATAGATTTGTCTTTGATTTTTCTCTACTTGTTCAACTATAATTTCATTGTTGTTAATTGAAGAGCTCTCAATTAGCTGTGCCGATTTAGTGTGTATATTACTCGAGAGAGAGTACACATTTAGGTAGTTGTTGAACAACACCACTACTAACGTAGTTGAGAGATCGATACGGAGGGTTTAAAGGCGGGATTAGAGATAACGAAGTCTTGGTGCAATCGTAGTGAGCGGTAAACTAGTACCAGCTAGCGTAGTTCGAGAGAATACGTCTAGTAAATTGTGGTAGTTGCTCGAGAGAGAGCTACAACAATCAAAGTACTCACGATTGGTAGAGAATATTTAGGCAAATTTATAGGAAACATAGCGGGAAAGATTTTGACAATAGGAGAAATCATAACCTTAGACTTTTCCAAATCTTATCTACAATATTTGCCTTGTTAGTTACAAATTACTGCATTTTTAATTACTTTGATCTTAGTTAGTAAACTCTCAAATTGTTATATAATATTTTTGAAGGTTGATTACTTTAATTCGTGCAAAACAATTAGTTGTAATTGGCACATTATTTCCCTGTGGGATTCGACTCCGAACTTGTAAACCAGATTATATTTGCAACAACCGCTAGACCTCTTAGGAGGCATAGTTGGGCGTGATCAAAATTTGGTGTCGTTGCTGGGGAAGCAACAGTGTTACTAATTACAACTATAAGAATTGATAGGATTCTTAGTTTAGTCAATTTTCTCCATTTTTATTTATTACATTGAAATTCTAATGTTTATGGTCTTGTGTGTTATAGGTGTACGCCTAGAAACTCCTCAAGAACTGGTGAATTATTTGAAACATTACCGTGAATTGTTTGAAGCATTACCGGATCCTGAGAAAGCTTTCAAAGCATTAAATTGTGCAAACAAGAAGGACAAACAACAACATCACCCAAGAGAACAAATTGAACCGGATTTGGGTGACACTTTGGATATCAAAACAATCGAAATAATGTGAATAACCCGAACAATCAGGATGTGGCACCTCTTGTGCCAGAAGTAGCTTTGTATGATTGGGCACAACCCACTGCTGAAAATTTGGCAACTACAATTGCAGTCCCTCAGATACAAGCAGAGTCATTTCAAATCACAAACAACATGCTACATCTACTACAAAATAAGGGACTGTTCTCCGGGTCTTACATTGAAGATCCACAGCAATATGTGAAATTTTTTTTGTCGATTTATGTCACACAAAGGCAACCAAATGTGACACCGGAAGCAATAAGACTGTTGTTGTTTCCATTCTCAGTGACAGGAGAAGCCCAAGCTTGACTTAATTTGCTCCCCATAAATTCCATCACGACTTGGGAGGAATTAGTCAAGCAGTTTTTGAATAAGTTCTAGCCACCTAATAAGACTGCCAAGTAGGTTGATGAGATATTGAGCTTCAGGCAGAAACCAATTGAAACATTACAAGAAACGTGGGAGAGATTTAAAGGTATGCTTGTTAAGTGTCCACATCATGGCATTCCAGATCAGATGTTGGGACAACGGTTTTACATGGGATTGGCAGACAGCTTGAAGGCCAATATTGATGCTTCAGCAGGTGGAGCATTTTTAAGCAAGTCATTTAGAGAGTGTAAGGTCCTGCTAGATAAAATGACTCAAAACTCGAGATGGATGACAAGAGACTCCACAATCACCCCTATAGTTCACTTAGCAGCATTGGACCCGAACAATTCCATAGCTGAGAATATGGCCAATCTGACGACGCAAATGAGTATTCTCACCAAGAAGATTGATGAATCAGGCCAGAAGCAAGTACACATAGTTTACACGACAAATGGGGGATTATTTACACCATGAATTAAGCCACCATAAGTGTGTTCGTGGAGTGGTGAATATGATAACCAGAACTATCAAGAGAACATTAACTATGTGGGAAACTATGGAGGCCAGAGGCAAGGTAGTCAGAATTGGGGGAAGCAAAATCAGCAGTATAGACCAGCACAAGAACAGTACAATAACACCAACAATTCTGGAGTTATGCGACCACAGGGTCAAGTAGTACCTTACCAAAGGCAACACGGATACAACCAGTAAAATCAGTAGCTAACTTATCAACAACCTCAACAACTGATAGTGAGACAAGATGACGGGCTATCTAAAATTAAGGGAATGCTGCAACAACTGATTGGATCCAATGGAAAAATGCAAGAGAAGGTTGAAGCACATGAATCAATGATAAAAGGCATTGAGATTCAATTAGGACAGATATCTATGGCTCTAAATAACCACCCCCTAAGGGACTTTACATGCAGACACACATGTCAATCCAAAAGAGTAGGTCCCGAAACACTTATGGCGGTGAGTTTGAGAAATGGTAGAGATCTTGATTTTAGAGAAAGAAATCGCTCGTGAGAGCCGATCTACTGAAGCACTTGTTTCAGTGCCGATTGAGGTAGATGAATCAATTGAGCTAACAAGAGTAAGAGTGCAGCCAGCCCAGGAGGAAATAAACAAGGAAAAAGAGATTGCGGAGGAGACTGAGAAAGTGCAAGAAAAGGCATTAGAAAAAGTGCATGAGCAGGATATAACTCAAGCCACAGAAAAGAAGCGACCTCCAGCACCTTTCTCGCAGAGGTTGGCCAAATATCAGAAGGATGAACATTACAAAAAAATCATGGAAATGCTGAAGCAAATTCAGGTAAACATTCCTCTAATCGATGCCTTGAGGGAGATGCCCGGTTATGCAAAAATGATGAAGGACATGATGTCTCGTAAGTTCAACTTCCAAGACTTAGCAACTGTCACATTGACACAGACCTGTAGTGCTGTTGTGTCAAGACCTATAGCTGAGAAGTTATCCAACCCTGGAAACTTTATAATTCCATGCACCATAGGTAGCTATGCATTTTTCAAGGCATTGTGTGATTTGGGAGCAAGTATAAATCTGATGTCATTGTCTATCTATAAAAGTTAGGCATTGCAAGAGAAATACCCACATCCATGTTACTATAGCTAGCTGACCGAACGGTAAAAAGGCCATTAAGTATACTTGACGATGTACTTGTACAAGTTGGAAAATTCATGTTTCCAACATATTTTGTCATTCTGGACTGCAAGGTTGATGAGGAGATTCCCATAATTTTGGGAAGGTCGTTCTTGGCCACAGGAAGAGCTTTAATTGATTGTGAAACAGGGGAGCTGAAAATGAGGCTGAATAATAAAGAAATAACATTTAATGTGCAAAATTCTATGCGTCGACCTAGTGAGTTCGCAAATTGCTCTTTGTTAGACACGCTGGATGTAATTATGGAGGAAGATGATGAGTCACTTAATGCAAAAGACCCCCTAGCAGCCTGCCTTATAAACATAGAAGAAGCAAATGGTGAGGACTTGGCAGAATGGGTGTTGGCTCTTCAAGGGCAAGGGTACTGGAAGAGAGATCTTGAATTCGATCCTTTACACTCGGAAGAAAGAAAGACCCCTCCAACCAAGCCATCGATCGAAGCGCCACCATAATTAAAGCTGAAACTGCTGCCATCTCACCTTTAGTATGCTTTCTTGGGACCTAACTTGACTTTACCTATTATTATCTTATCTGGTTTGTTAGATGTGTAGGTAAAACAAATTTTGCAGGTGTTGAAAGAGTGCAAGACTACACCTGGTTGGACCATTGCGGACATTAAGGGTATTAGCCCGCCCTTCTATATGCATAAAATTCTACTAGAAGATGGGCACAAACCTTCAAGAGAACATCAAAGAAGGCTGAACCCTAACATGAAGGAAGTTGTAAAGAAGGAAGTGATCAAGTGGTTAGATGCGGGAATTATTTTTCTTATCTCAGATAGAAACCGGGTTAGCCTAGTTCAATGTGTGCCAAAAAAAGGTGGGATGACTGTTGTGCAAAACGAGAACAATGAGTTGATCTCAACAAGAATAGCTACGGGATGGCAAATTTTCATGGACTACAGAAGATTGAACAAGGCCACCCGAAGAGATCATTTTCCCTTGCCGTTCATTTATCAGATGCTATATAGATTGGCATAGAGGTCCCATTTTTGCTTCTTGGATGGATTCTCGGGGTACAATCAGATATTTATTACCCTGGAGGATAGAGAAAACGTCATTCACCTGTCCATATGGCATTTACGCTTTTCGGAGAATGCCATTTGGCCTATGCAATGCACCCGCCACATTCCAAAGGTGCATGATGGCCATCTTCACAGATATGGTAAAGGATATAATGGAGGTTTTCATGGATGATTTCTCAGTGGTGAAAAATTCTTTTGATGATTGCCTTAGAAATCTCAAAAGAGTGTTGCGGAGATGTATGGAGACTAATCTGGTGCTAAACAGGGGAAAATGTCATTTCATGGTACAAGAAGGTATAGTCTTGGGACATCTAGTGTCAAGTAAGGGCATAGAGGTAGACCGTGCTAAAGCCGATGTAATAGAGAAGCTGCCACCACTCACTTCTATCAAGGCAATAAGGAGTTTCCTTGGTCATGTCAGTTTTTACAAGCGGTGCATAAAAGAGTTTTCCAAGATTGCTAACCCTTCGTGTAAATTGCTTGAAAAACAATCACCATTTTGTGTTTTCTGATGACTGCATGGTAGATTTCGAAGGATTGACGAAGAGGCTAGTGTCTGCACCTATCATAGTTGCACTCGACTGGGAGCAACTATTTGAGCTGATGTGTGATGCAAGTGACCATGTTATGGGAGCAAAACTTGGATAGAGAAAAGATAAAATCATGCATCCAATCTACTATGGAAGTATAACATTGAATGGCGCTCAACTAAATTACAGAGTGACAGAAAAAGAGATGCTAGTTGTGGTGTTCGCATTTGACAAATTCCGGTCCTACTTGATAGGCTCGAAGGTAATTGTTTATACTAACCATGCTATTCTCAGGTACCTAATTGATAAGAAGGAGTCAAAGTCACGCTTGATTATATGAGTCCTACTACTACTGCTACAAGAGTTCAACTTAGAAATCTGTGACCAAAAAGGAATGGAAAACCAAGTTGCCGATCACTTGTCCATGCTTGAAGGAGCTGAAACGAAGGTAAAGGTGGAAGAGATCATGGATACTTTCCCGGATGAACAACTGTTAGCCACGAACCTGGAGGAAGTGCCATGGTATGCAAATATTACAAACTACGTGGCAAGCGGTATTGTTCCCTATGAATTGTCTTCGGTGCAGAAGAAAAAGTTCTTTCGTGATTGTTGCATGTATTTTTGGGATAAACCATATTTGTTTGGGATTTATATTGATAACATGATCTGGAGATGTATTCCCGAGATAGACCAAGCTTCTGTTTTGCAGGCATGTCATGTTTTGCCTTATGAAGGTAATTTCGGAGGAGTAGGGACAACTGCTAAAGTTTTGGAGTCGGGCTTCTATTGGACGACATTGTTTAAAGATGCACACTTTTGGGTAAAGAACTGTGATGAGTGTCAAAGGTCGGGGAATATTTCCCGTCGACATGAGATGCCCATGAACCCAATCCAAGAAGTGGAAGTATTTGATTATGGGGAATCGACTTTATTGGACTATTTGTTAGCTCATACAACAACAAGTATATGCTCGTAGTAGTGGACTATGTCTCGAAATAGGTAGAGGTTTTAGCACTCCCAACAAATGATTCAAAGGGAGTTATTGGTTTTCTAAGTAAAAATATCTTCACCCGATTTAGAATTTCAAGAGCGATCATTAGTGATGGAGGAACTCACTTCTGCAATCGAGCCTTCGCAAAGTTTCTGGAAAAATATGGCATACGCCATAAGGTTGCCACTCCGTATCACACACAAAAAAGTGGTCAAGTTGAGGTGTCAAACAGAGAAATAAAGAGTGTTTTGAACAAAACTGTAAATGCTACTCAGACTGATTGGGCGAACAAATTGGATGATGCACTATGGGCCTACTACACAACATTAAAAACTCCGATTGGTGTGTCACCGTAAAAATTGGTATTTGGAAAGGTGTGTCACTTACCGGTGGAGCTAGAGAATAGAACTTTTTGGGCATTAAGGCAATTAAATCTTGACACGGAGACCGCTGGTACGAGTAGAGTCACAAAACTTCATGAACTCGATGAGTTCTGTTACCATGCTTTTGAAAGCACCAGGCTGTACAAGGAAATAATGAAGATCATGCACTACAAACATATTCAAGAGAGGATTTTCAAACTTGAAGATGTCGTGTCGTTGTATAATTCAAGATTGAAACTATTTTCGGGTAAGCTGAAATCTATATGGTCGGGACCATTTAGAGTGGTGCAAGTACTCTCAAGTGGAGCTGTACAAATTGAATCCGAGGATGGAACGAACAAGTTTAGAGTTAATGGGCAAAGGTTGAAACATTACCTTGGCATGGAGGAGGAAAAAGTTGTATCGGCGATTCATTTGAAGGAGTCTCAATTGTTGAGTGAACCTTATGTTTGATCGCATGCGACGTGCCGTGACGTTAAATCATGCGCTCGTTGGGAGGCAACCCAATTCGTAGTTTATTTAATCTTAACTATAAAAATTTGTTTGTTTTATGCACCAACAAGTTTTTAGCTAAATCTTGGTGTCTGAACAAGTAATGGAGCACGATGGAAAGTCATGGCGCTTGGAGTCGTTCACAAAACAAAATAGAAATTACATGCGTACACTCCAAACAATGTTGCGTACCTCGCGTCACCTAGTTTAATGCACATCGCACCTGGAAGCAAACCTCACATTGCAAACATTTCACCTCGCGGCACAACTTGCATTGCCTGCTGCCTAGCGTGCTTTCCAGCTCACGTCGCCCAGTCTTTAGTGCGCTATACAACTCACCCAGCGAGGGTTATAGCGAGACCAATCTCGCGGCAGCCTCGTGTCGCCAGGTAATTACCTAGCATTTAACCTCGCGTCGCAAGGGATACAACGAGCAAAACCTGGCGTTAGCCTCGCAATGTGTGGGATGCAGTGAGCAAAACCTGGCAGTAGACTTCGCATCGCAAGGAAATAACCTCGTGCTATGCCTCGCATCGCCTGCTTAGCAGCTCGCTAAGGAGCTCGCATTGCCAGGTAAGTTTCTCGCTGGGAGCTCGCGTGGTCAGGTTCTCAGCATGCGTTAGAGATCGCCTCGCACGGTCCTTTGCTCGCTGAAATCCTCGCCAGCCATGTTTCTATCTCGCTATTGGTTTCATCTGGCGATCCCCCATTTTTGCTGTAAAACTCTGTTGGCCAGCCCCCATGCACGCTTCATAGATCGCCATGGACCTCACATCACCTACTGTCCATTATTGTAAATCTACTGTCTATTGGTTGCTTGGGAGCTTTCCCAGCCTAAGAACAACGAACAACTTCCTTTCTCACTAAACACCGCGCATCGCCAGGTCTTAAGCGTGCTATAGAGCTCGCCCAGCGAGGGATTAAGCAAGGTCAATCTCGCAGCTAAGGTTGCTTCGCCAGGCATTTAGTTTGCTGTTAGCTTCGCATCGCCCAGTCCATTTCACGCTAAACAGATAGCCTCACATGGTGTTCTGCTCACTGGGAGCTCGCGTCGCCAGGTTAGTGTTGCTTTTAATTTGTTTTTTTTTTAAATTCTTTTTTGTTAGTTATGACATAGTTAAACGCACACACACCCCACACTTAACACTACAATGCACGTCCCTTTTTCCCTTCCCTCACACACTAATTTCATTGAAGACCTTTGCTCATCATATCTTTCAATCACTTAAGACATCAATTGAAGAACACTTCAATCCTCCTAAGCATCTAAGGTATGTTTCTAACTCTCTCCTCTATCAACAATTTGAATTTTGTTTAAGAAATGCAATTCCACCATTTTTGGGTATATCTTCAAAGCAACAATGTGCTTGCTCACCCTAATCCCATAAAACCTATAGGATTGATATTGTTATTGTGTACAAGGCTGATAATATAAAATCTCCAAGTCGATTTGGGGAGGATGAGGCAATCCCTCATATCTAAAACCAATTTGACAACACTAGTGCACACTAAGTATTTGTCGAAATGCCTCAAAGGCATTCTTGGGCCAAATGGAGTTCTACTCTCCAGGATTGTAATGACTAATTCTATGTTGCATTGCAACACTCCAAATTGCAAGTTAAGGTGGGCCAAACAGTAGCTACATGCATCAAAATTATAGTAAACACCATTTTTCCATTGCTTTATTCGCATGCAAAAATAAAGAGGTGAAGTCTGAGTAGCCTCAAAATGGTTGAACATCATGTAGTGAACTCTTAAGTGTGGGGTCGCAAGACCATGTTTTGAATTGATTCATCTTTTTATCACTGAGGAACATTCACTTATGTAGGTACGAGTATGCCTCCTAAAAAAGACAATGATAAAGGCAAGGGCAAGGCTACTGTTCCGACTAAGGCCAAGGCTTCTTCCAAACCTCCACCGAAAAAGAGAAAAGGTGGGGAGGCCACTTCAAGCCAAGTTGTAGGGTTGCAAGCAGTTGTAGCTATAACAGCCACACGCCCGCAACGCGAGGGACAACGAGACTTTGGACTGAAGAGCATACCTCAATCTGCCAATGATTGGTACAAGCTTTGTTGGCCGAGACATATACATTGTGAGTCAGCTATTCATGAGTGGCGCTTACAAGATACATACCAATAAATTTGGAAAGGTATTCATGACCTTAGTTTAAGCTACGTGTTTAGAAACACCGGAGATATAAATGTCAACCTTGTTCGGGAATTTTATGCCGATTTTGATCTGAATGATCCTG
Source organism: Nicotiana otophora (assembly GCA_000715115.1). Classification (NCBI taxonomy): domain Eukaryota; kingdom Viridiplantae; phylum Streptophyta; class Magnoliopsida; order Solanales; family Solanaceae; genus Nicotiana; species Nicotiana otophora. The sequence goes on from AWOL01S0020572.1 coordinate 60,133, forward strand.
AGCAGCTGGTGCCTATTAGAGGAAGGTTGATCGATTTTTTGGCAACAACTATATGTAATTTGTTGGGAGCTCCGGATGTTCCACAGAAACCCTTGGACAAATTTATCACCCTTCCTACATATCAGGCATTGAGACACACTCTCCGTGGTGTCAATTCTGTGGCTGCCTGGGTTCATAACTATAAGACCCAACGCCATAGGAAATTTCCAAAGAAAGAAACGAAGTCGGAAGCCCAGGTGTGGCTGAAATTGATCAACACGCGACTATTACCATGCAATCATGAGACTCTTATAAGCCGTGAAAGGATATGTGTGTTGTACTTCCTCACGACTGGCCATAAAGTGAATGTGGGCCACTTAATACGCTACCAGATATCCCAGGTAAGAACAAGCAAGCGTATTGATAGATTGTCCTTTGCCTATATGTTGACTCAGTACCTGCGCAAAGAAGAGGTGGAGGAGGAGTGAGATTTTGATATAGTCATTCCTACACCCCTCAGACTAACGGATATCAAAAGCATACGGGTTAAAAAGGAGAATGCCATGGCCAAAATGACAAGTGCCAAGCGCAATGCTCGAGATAAAAACTTTATGGCACATCTACATGGGATGATGGATTTACAACTTAGGATTGGGGGAAAGCCGACCATTACTGAGGAGAGGGATACCTTGGAGGAGCGTTATCCGCTCAATCCTCACGCACAACAACTAGTTAGGCTTGGCGATGGGCAGCGACTCCCAGATGATGAGGATGTCAACACACCAGTATGTTCTGAGGCTGAGCCAGAGCATTTCGACGAGGATGATGACGATGACGCTGAGGAAGCAGAGGATGAGGAATGGAAAGGTGCAGATGGAGCCTTCAACGATGAGGGCGAGGACGATGACTGATCAGGGAGTTTTTCCAACCATCTTACATGATTTTATGTTTATGAATTTATATATGCATTGAGGACAATGCATGATCTAAGTGTGGGGTGGAAGGTATTCTCTGTCATTTGTAAATATTAGATAAACTAATTAGTTTGTGTGTTTAATGTTTATTTAATTTTCGTATTACCCCTTATTTAATATTTTAAAAAAAATAAAATGACTAGACTTTTCCCGATGATGGATCTCTTAGGCAGTTTTCTTGAGGGACTTAAGTGTAACAATATATATATATATATATATATATATATTTTGTGTATGTGTATGTATATATAGGTCTTTTTATTATTGTAGATAGTAATAATCACTCGTGGTTTTTCTTTGTGCATCAGTTCTTTTCCACGGGATGTAGTTGGATCGAGTAGTAGTTTTTGTTTTGTCTTTAGATTAGAATAGATTTTAGGGAATAAAAGAAAGGGAAAAATGAGAAATGCTATGCACCTTTGACTAGTTTGATAGTAGCATATTTAGGCTCTAGCATGTGTAGTACCTTCTCTATTGTTTGAAAATGTTTATTATGCCTTGTTGAGTAATAACATGTTTATTGACGCCTATATCTCATTTTCTTGGCTTGTGTCACTTTGCGTTTGATGCTTAATAGTTTGTGGCTATGTGAATACTTGCAATTGTTTGAGAATAGGAATGGAACCATCCTTGGTGAGTCATGTACCATGAGTGGTAAGAAATTGTATTGTCAGTGTCATTGCATTAGAGTCTAGAACTTGCCCGGCATGTGAGTTGAAGAAACATTTTAGGTTTTGCTCGGTTTGAAAAATGATTTTAGGCTTTCTTTGATCTTTTTGAACTTAATTCCTAACACAAATAAAATTTATTCCTAGTCAACCCTTTTGAGCCTATAGACTTTTATTTGGCAACCACACTATAAGCCTATGCCCATTTATTCTTAATTAACATTGTTTTGATCCTTGTACATCGTAAAGAACTTTAATTGTGAAGTGAGCGCTAGAAGAAGTAAGGACTAAGTGTGGGATGGCTTTCGAGTGGAACCAATGAAATAAAGAAGGGTACACTTGTTTTGTAAAATAATACACACTAGCAAAAAAAAGAGAAAAAAGATCTTTTTCTTGCTATTGGGTGTGAATTAAAGTAGTGCTTAAAGAAAGAGAAAATACTTTGGGGATGATATTGTTTGTGAAAATGCAGTTGGGTTGGAGACAAATGTGCTTAAAGTTAATTATGTGATGTGTTAAAGTGTTTAGGAGGGTTAGTCACTATTCCTAAATTTATTCTACCCGTCCTTAAGCCAACATTACAACCATAAAAAGTCCTAATTGATTTTGGATCGAGCAAGCCTACATTAGTAGAGGTTTATATAATAGGCAAGCATATTGTACTTTGTGCATGCATGTGACTTATTTGTGAGAATGCGGAATTTCTTTGATAGATGAGAATCCTTAAAATATATTTGAGCATTTGATTTGAATATGTGGATTCAAATTAATCTCTTATTCTTGTTGTGAGGGCACATGATTTTGCAAGGGATAGGTGACGTTATTAGATTTCTCTATGATGTTAAGTGTTCAAGCCATGAATGCATTGTAATATTGAGTCGGTTTGTGAGGTTAGGATTGTTAGAAACATGTTGTCCTTTTGTTGAATAAAGATTTGAAGTATGGCATAAAGTAAAGGGAAGTTTGAAGGCATATGCCAAGGTTTAATTGTTGCTATCAACGATAGTCATAGGGATGGTGTGCTTCAGATGTGCTAAAAGAGAATAAAAGTGCTCTAGGAATTAGTGGTTGACTCGAGGACGAGCAACGTTTAAGTATGGGGTGGTGATGTGAGGCCAAAATGCTATACTTTTAGCACATTACTCACCCTATATTTTGTTGTTCGAATGAGTTATTGTTCGGCATTTGAGCTGAATTGGGTTATTTTATGTGTAGGAACATCGGAAGGAATCGTCGAACGAAAGTTGCAGAAAAAAAGGACAAAAATACAAGAAAAGAGCACAAAAGCATCAAGTATCGAAACCGTGCTATAGACCAGGCTTTGCCAGGTCTATAGCCAGGTTGACCGCGCTATAGACCAGGCTTCGCGAGGTTTCAACCATGCTGTAGACCAGGCTTCGCGAGGTCTATAACACTGTAATTAAAAGTCGCGGGGTTAAAAAGACCCCAACCCGGATTTCGACCGGGGATTGACATAAATACTCTCCAAACGAGTTATTCTAGGGCTGGACATGATTTTGGAGAAGCAAAAGGCTGCCAAGCACTGTAGAGCAATAATCAAACGAGTTTTTCCTTCCTTTCTCTCTTTACCTTGTAATTTAATGTCTTTGAACATTATGTTAATTGTTGTTGTATTTATGAGTAGCTGAGCTCTTTAATCTAAGGTTTGATAGAACCTATTGGAGGAAGATTTTCTATTGCATTTAATATAGATTTATCTTTGATTTTTCTCTACTTGTTCAACTATATTTTCATTGTTGTTAATTAAAGAGCTCTCAATTAACTGTACCTATTTAGTGTGCGTATTGATTGAGAGAAAGTACAAATTTAGGTAGTTGTTGAACAACACTGTTATACCCTGTGCGTCCCAAGATGACGTATAATGAATATGAGACTTTTTAATCATTATTTAAATAATTTTAAAGTCATAATACGACTATATATTATGTTTGTATAGAAAATATAAAGTTTGAGAAAAATCGGATTTAAGTTGCGGAAAAACCGACTAAGGATTTGCCTTGTAACAGAGCGTTTAAAGAGTTATATTTTGTATGCTATATGAGGTATTTTTGGGAAATATTATATACCATATTGAAGGTCTTGGAATGTAGTATCCAACACTATTAACCATTTGTTCATACGACATCCGGATAAAAAGATATAAGCGTCGGAAGATGGGCGAATGAGAGGGTGCCAAGCTAGCACCTCTTTCACTTTTCAAAAGTTGATATATATTTCTTAACTCATCTCTCTCTTCATTTTTACATAGAACCTGACCACAGAACACCATAAAACCTGTCCTTTATCTCTCTAATAGTGTTTCAAATAATACTAACATTCCGGGGACGAAATCGAGAAGCGATAACATCATAACGATCCTCACGACGTAAGTATCGCTATATTGCCTCTCTTTTTCTTTGTAGTTTGAGTTTTGGAATGTATTTAATAGTTCATAAAATGCCTAATTTCTGTATTTAAGTGTTTAAATATCAAAGATTGTTTATAAATTCTTTTCCTAATATTTATTTCACTTTTATTGGACTGTTTTGTAGTTCGCTCGTGTTGGCTTATTGTGCTGCAGATGTATGGAGTTTGGAAGGATGAAGGGCGTGGAGAAACTCCACATGTGGTAGGGTAGTAGTAGACTGGTCACTCGTTGTTGCAATTTCAGATTAATTGATAACTTATTGATTGGGTATGTTATGGTATATTTGGGGGTTTTGTCGTGTTGAAGGTCCCGAATTGTAGTTGGGTTGATTTTGAGTTTCTGATTGTATTGTGTTTGTATCTCGCCTATAGTAGGCTTGAAGGAGTAGTGAAAACAGGGGAAATGCTGCCCGTTTTATTTTAGAATCGAGTTATCATTTGAGATACGTGATATGCCACCGCCATCTAAGTTGTACAAATATTTCTTCGTTATAGGGTTGGCGCGCTAGTTGTGATAAGCTTGTTGTTGAGTTGCATTGACGACTTGAGGTATGTTAAGGCTATCCATTCTTTCCTTTTGGCATGATCCATATGATACAAACGAAGTGTGCAAACGCTGAACTTTCATAAATGACTATATTCATAGAAGTATTAGGGGTTCCTATGTTCTGGATTCCCCATATATCCTACTTTCATATTGTCAGTTCATGGGTATCATGACATTCCGAGAGATATTATTGACTTACTTTATTATGCATTGCATCCATTTATACATGTATACTGACCCATGACCAGATATCGTTATATACGCGTATAGTATATGTATATGGGGTATGGGGAAAGGTTATGGCGTTATATACGCACCACTACCCGATCATCTGGTATACATTTATGATTTTGCCCACAGAGGCTGAGATGATATGATAGGATGCCCTCAGAGGCTTGATGATGTTATGTATACATATACCTATGCATGATATGACATTTATACGCATGCGCATGACATTATATATATTTTCATGATTCACAGAGCTATTCAAACTTACAGGTTGAGTTCTTTATTCCATATTTCTTTCATGTCTATTATATACTAATTTTTATGCCTTACATACTCGGTACATTATTCGTACTGACGCCCCTATTGCATGGGGCCCTACATTTCATGCCGCAGGTGCAGGTAGACATACTGTTGGTCCCCATCTTAGGATCCTTGCTCAGCAAGAGTTGGTGTGGTCCATTTGATCCGGAGCTGCTATTGAGTTTTGGTACGATACTTTTATATACATATGGGTATGACGGGGCCCAGTCCCGTCCTCTATACAATTGTACACTATGTTAGAGGTCTGTAGACAGTCATGTATAGTTGGATAGTATGTGGCCTTGTTGGCTCGCCCTACTGTATATATATGTATGTATGTCTGTTGCGCATAGTTTACCACGTATGTTGTTCATATGAATAAGTAGTTTATTTTCAGACATTAGGTATGACCTACACTTATTTCATATTTATATCTTGGATATATGCTTAGGAGTGTTAGATAGGTAGCACTCGGGCACTTGTCACATCCCATCGGCCTGGGTCATGACAAAAGTGGTATCAGAGCAGTTCTATCCTAGGGTTGTCTACATGACCGTGTCTAGTAGAGTCTTGTTTATGAGTGTGTTGTGCACCACACTTATAAAAAGGAGGCTGCAGGACATATAGGTTGTTACCATCCCTTCTTATTTTAGATCGTGCGATATAAGAATTCATTTTCCTAACTGTATGTTATGTTTTCAGTGATGCCCAAGAAGGCTACTGCCGCCCAGAAGGGCAAGTCCGTGGATAATGAGACTACAAGTTGAGCACCACGAGTTACCAGGGCTCAGGGAGAGTCATATAATAAGACTCCATCTCAGAATTCACATACCCTACCCTCTCCGGAGGAGATCCGAGGGGCACTAGCTCCAGCGCCAGCTCCTGTACCCCTAGCTCCTCAGCCAAATGCACCAGGTCAAGAGATGAGAGACGATATTCAGCTATTGATTCGATTAGTGGCCGCACAGGCTCAGCTACGGGAGGTAGGTAATGGTCATGCATATAAGGCCATCAGTGCGAGGGTTTGTGATTTCATTAATTTGGAGCCTCCGATATTCACCGGAGCAGATCCAAACGAGGACCCTCAGGTATTTATCGATAGGATGCAGAGGACTTTGAGGGTAATGAAGGCCACTGCGACTGAGTCAGTTGAGCTATCTTCCTATAGACTTCAGGATCTTGCAGTATGGCAGGATCTTACAGAGGCTTTTGTTCATCATTATTTGCCACCAGAGCTTAGACATGCCAGAGTTGATAGGTTCTTGACCCTTTGACAAGGTAATATGAGTGTTCGGGAGTACAACCTTCACTTTGATTCTTTGGCTAGGTATGCTCCCACTATTGTAGCTAAGATGGAGAATCGGGTTCACCTGGTCGTGATGGGGTTGGAGTCGCACCTGCTTAATGACTGTATGTCGGTCTCACTTCATCTAGGCATTGATATTTCTCATATTCAGGCATACGTCCTGGTGTAGCGGATCATAAGCAGAAGCAGAGGGATGATCATGAGCGCAGCCATCAGCTAGTGCACCCACTCAGTATGCTGGTAGGAGATTTGAATGTTCCACACATTCAGGGCCCAGTCAGAGTTCCAGGGCCTCTAATTCTCAGTATAGGGGTGAGTCAAGTCAGATGAGGCCACCCTTTCCACGATGTGCGCAGTATGGTAAGCAGCATGCCGGGCAGTGCCTTGTAGGGATTGGGTGTTTGTTATACTTGTGGTTATCCAGGCCACGTTATGAGATATTGTCCGATGAGAGGTGGTGCAGGTATAGTTCAGCCAGCGAGATCTATAGCCAGTTCGTCATCATCAGTACGCCCCCCGGGCAAGGTTCATAGGCACCAGCTAGTCGTGGTAGAGGCAGAAGTGGAGCATCTAGCTCGAACGGTCCTCAAAACCGTATATGTGCCTTAGCGGGTCGACAGGAACATGAGCCATCACCTGATGTTATTGTAGGTATATTATCAGTCTCCCCATATGATGTATATGCGTTGATTGATCCAGGTTCCACCTTATCGTACGCCACTCAGTTGGTTGCTAGTAAGTTTGGGATAGAACCTGAGTTGATTGAACCTTTTGAGGTGTCTACACCTGTTGGGGATCCAGTGATAGCAAAAAGGGTATATAAAGACTGTATAGTAGTAGTTCATAGTCGTTCTACAGTAGCAGACCTGGTTGAGTTAGATATGGTAAAATTTGATGTTATAATGGGTATGGATTGGTTGGCTTTTTGTTATGCTAACATTGATTGTAGATCAAAGATGGTTCGGTTCCAGTTTCCAGGGGAGCCAATTCTAGAGTGGAAAGGTAATACTGCATCGCTAAGAGGTAGGTTTATTTCCTATCTCAAGGCAAGGAAGATAATCAAAAAGGGCAATATTTATCACTTAGTTCGGGTACTGGATGTGAAAGCAGAGTCACCGACTCTTCAATCTTTCCCGATGGTTAATGAGTTTCCCGATGAGCTTCCAGGACTTCCGCCAGAGAGAGAGATTGAGTTTGCTATTGACACATTACCAGATACTCAACTGATATCTATTCCTCCTTATAGAATGGTACCTGCATATCTGAGAGAGTTGAAAGAACAACTGAGGGATTTTCTTGAAAAAGGCTTTATCAGACCCTGTACATCACTGTGGGGAGCAGCTGTGTTGTTTGTGAGAAAGAAAGATGGTTCCTTGCGGATGTGTATTGATTACAAAGAGTTGAATAAGGCGACGATCAAGAATAAGTACCCGCTCCCGAGGATTGATGATTTATTTGATCAGTTGTAGGGTGCCAGGTATTTCTCGAAAATAGACTTGAGGTCAGGGTACCATAAGGTAAGGGTTAGAGAGAAAGATATTCCGAATACAACATTCAAGACCAGATACGGGCATATTCCAAAGACAACATTCAGGACTAGATACGGGCACTTTGAGTTTCGTGTTATGTCGTTCGGTTTGACCAATTCCCTAGCAGTATTTATGGACTTGATGAATCGTGTGTTCACACCCTTTCTAGATCTGTTCGTTATTGTATTTATAGATGATATTTTGGTTTATTCTCATTCAGAGGCAGATCATGCAAATCATTTGCGTACTATGCTCACAGTTCTACAAGAAAGGAAGTTGTACGCAAAATTTTCCAAATGTGAATTCTCGTTGAATTCTGTAGTGTTCCATGGACATATTATTTTAAGTGAGGGTATCCAGGTTGATACACAGAAGATTAAGGCAGTGAAGACTTGTCCTAGACCCACGACATCGACGAAGGTTCGTAGCTTCCTGGGTTTATTACAGGAGATTTGTAGAGGGATTTTCTTTTCTTTCAGCACCATTGACAAAGTTGACTCAGAAGGCAACTAAGTTTCAGTGGACTGATGCTTGTGAGTGGAGTTTCCAGGCATTGAAGGACAGATTGACTTCAGCACCGGTTTTGACACTCCTAGAGGGTACCGATGGTTATGCTATCTATTGTGATGCTTAGGGCATTGGATTGGGCTGTGTACTGTTGCAGCATGGTAAGGTTGCAACTTATGCTTCTAGACAACTAAGAAAGTACGAGAAGAATTACCCAACCCGCGATTTAGAGTTAGCCACGGTGATTCATGTACTAAAGATATGGAGGAACTATTTGTATGGCATTCATGTTGATATCTATATGGATCATAAAAGCCTTCAATATATCTTCAAGCAAAAGGAATTGAATTTGCGCCAAAGGAGATGGTTGGAGCTATTGAAAGACTATGATGTTGATATTTTATACCATCCGGGGAAGGCGAATGTAGGGGCCGATGCCCTCAGCCGTAGATCTATGGGTAGCCTATCATATTTACAGGTATATAAGTGTGGGATAGCCAATGAGATTCATCAACTAGCTAGTCTTGGAGTTCGATTACTGGACTCATGTGATACCATAGTTACTATTCATAACACGACAATATCCTCTCTAGTGACTGAAGTGAAGGAATGCCAGTATGAATATCTTGTGCTAGCTCACTACAGAGATGCAACCCCTCAAAAGGAGAAGACACCATTTGAGATTACAGGAGATGATGTCCTCAAATATCGAGGTCGATTATGTGTTCCTGATGTGGCAGGGTTGCGCCATCAGGTTATAGGAGAAGCTCACTATTCTCGTTATTCTATTCATCCAGGAGCGATGAATATGTATCATGATATCAAGGGAATATACTGGTAGGATGAAATGAAGAAGGACATAGCAGAGTTTGTTGCTCAGTGCCCTAATTGTCAGCAGGTTATGATTGTGCATCAGAAACCTGGTGGATTATTGCAGGCTATAGAGATTCCGACATGGAAATGGGAAGTGATTAATATGGATTGTATCATAGGCTTACCTCGTACCCAACGTAAGTTCGATTCTATATGGGTTATTGTCGATAGACTTACAAAATCAGCCCATTTTCTACCTTTCAGGATTACGTATTCAGTAGAGGATTATGCAAGGCTTTACATTAGGACTAAAGTATGACTTCATGGTGTCCATATATCTATTATCTCAGATAGAGGTACTCAGTTTACAGCTAATTTCTGGAGGTCCATCCAAAAAGGATTGGGAACTTGGGTAAGTCTTAGTACAGAATTTTATCCCTAGATAGACGGTCAGGCTGAACGTACTATTCAGACACTGGAGGATATTCTACGGGCTTGTGTGATGGACTTTAGGGGTAGATGGGATGATCATATTCCACTTAATGAGTTCACATATAATAATAGTTATCATTCCAGCATTCAGATGGCTCCATATAAAGCTTTTTACGGACGGAAGTGTAGGTCTCTTATATGATGGTTCGAGACTGGGGAAACTAAGTTAGTAGGACCAGAATTGGTACAACAGGCAGTTGAGAAGATTAAGCTTATAAGGAAAAGGCTATTAGCAGCTCAGAGTCGTCAGAAGTCCTATGCAGATAATCGATGCCGAGACTTGGAGTTTCAGGTAGACGATAGGGTATTCCTAAAGGTATCACCGATGAAAGGAGTTATGATATTTGGTAAGAAACTAAAGCTTAGCCCTCGGTACATTGGACTTTATAATATTATACGTAGAGTAGGCCAAGTAGCATATGAGTTAGACTTGCCTTCCAAATTGGAGTCTGTACATCTAGTATTTCATGTGTCTATGCTCCACAAGTGTATTGGAGATCCTTCTAGAGTCGTTACAATTGACGATGTTGAGGTCACAGAGCATCTATCATATGTGGAAGCTCTCATTGATGTACTAGATAGACTAGTTCGAAGATTGAGAAATAAGGACGTAGCTTTAGTTAAAGTACTTTGGAGGAACAGGAATGTGGAGGAGATGACTTGGGTAGCTGAAGAAGACATGAAGTCTAGGTATCCTCACTTGTTTCCACTTCCATAGGAGGATCGGACTGAGACATCACAACCTTTAGGTACGTATATGGTACTTGATTTTTATGTTAGTTATTGTCATTGGTCATGTGAGGCCATTGGTGTTATTGATGATTATGGCCTTGTGTGGCTTTGTGTTGTTGGCTTTTCTCTCTGACAGGTTCGTAGTAGTATCGTTATAGAGGAAACTCTGCCAAAAATAAAATTCTATAGATCTCTGGGAGTTTAACATTCGAGGACGAATGTTTCTGGGGGGGAGGGGGGTGGGAGATTGTTGCACCCTGTGCGTCCCAAGGTGACGTATAATGAATATGAGATTTGTTAATCATTATTTAAATAATTTCAAACTCATAATATGACTATATATGATGTTTTCATAGAAAATATAAAGTTTGGTAAAAATCGGATTTAAGTTGCGGAAAAATCGACTAAGGATTTGCCTTGTAACAAAGCTTTTTGAGAAATACATTTAATGTACTATATGAGTTCTTTTTGGGACGTATTTTATACCACATTGAAGTTCTTGGAATTTAGTTTCCAACGCTCTTAACCGTTCGTTCATACGACATTCGGATAAAACGATATAAGCGTCGGAAGATGGACGAATGAGAGGATGCCAAGCTAACACCTCTTTGACTTTTCAAAAGTTGATAAATATGTCTTAACTCGTCTCTCTCTTCATTTTTACATAGAACCTGATAAGAGAACACCATAAAAACTATACTTGATCTCTATAATAGTGTTTCAAAGAATACTAATATCCCGGGTACGAAATCGAGAAGCGATAACATCAGAACGATCCCTACGACGTAAGTATCGCTCTATCGCCTCTCTTTTTCTTTGTAGTTTGAGTTTTGGAATATATTTAATAGTTAATAAAATGCCTAATTTCTGTATTTAAGTGTTTAGATATCAAGGATGATTGATAAATTCTTTTCCTAATATTTAAAACTCACGGGACGGTGATCGGAAGCCTTGAGTTCGATTTATTTTACTTTTAGTGGACTATTTTGTAGTCCACTTGTGTTGGCTTATTGCGCTGCTGATTTATGGAGTTTGGATATACGAAGGGCATGTAAAAACTCCACATGTGGTAGGGTAGTAGGCTGGTCGTTCGTTGTTACACTTTCAGGTTAATTGATAACTTATTGATTGGGTATGTTATGGTATATTTGGGGGTTTTGTTGTATTGAAGGTCCCGAATTATAGTTGGGTTGTTTTTGAGTTGCTGATTATATTGTGTTTGTATCTCGCCTATAGTAGGCTTGAGGGAGCAGTGAAATCAGGGGAAATGCTGCCCGTTTTATTTTAGAATCGAGTTATCATTTGAGATACGTGATATACCACCACCATCTAAGTTGTACACGTATTGTTTTGTTATAGGGTTGGCGCGCTAGTTGTCATAAGCTTGTTGTTGAGTTACATTGAAGACTTGAGGTATGTTAAGGCTATCCATTCTTCCCTTTTGGCCTGATCCATATGATACAAATGAAACGTGCAAACGCTGAACTTTCATAATTGACTCTATTCATAGAAGTATTAGGGGTTCCTATATTCTGGATTCCCCATATGTCCTACTTTCATATTGTCGGTTTATAAGTCTCGTGACATTCCGAGAGATATTATTAACTTACTTTATTATGCATTGCATCCATTTATACATGTATACTGACCCATGACCAGATGACATTATTTACGCGTATAGTATATGTATATGGGGTATGGGGAAAGGTTATGATATTATATACGCACTACCACCTGATCAACTGGTATACATTTATGATTTTTCCCACAGAGGCTGAGATGATATGATGAGATACCCTCAGAGGCTTGATGATCTTATGTATGCATATACCTATGCATGATATGACATTATAAATATTTTCATGATTCACAGAGCTATTCAGACTTACAGGTTGAGTTCTTTACTCCATATTTCTTTCATGTCTATTATATACTAATTTTTATGCCTTACATACTCGGTACATTATTCGTACTGACGCCCCTATTGCCTGGGGGCCTGCGTTTCATGCCACAGGTGCAGGTAGACATGCTGACGGCCCCCCATCTTAGGATCCTTGCTCAGCGAGAGTTGGTGTGCTCCATTTGATCTGGAGCTATTATTGAGTTTTGGTACGATAATTTTGTATACATATGGGTATGACGGGGCCCAGTCCCATCCTCTATACAACTGTACACTCTGTTAGAGGTCTGTAGACAATCATATATAGTTGGATAGTATGTTGCCTCGTCGGCTCGCCCTACCGTATATATATGTATGTATGTCTTTTGGGCATAGTTTCCCACGTATGTTGTTCATATGAATCAGTAGCTTATTTCTAGACGTTAGGCATAACCTACACTTATTTCATGTTTATATCTTAGACATATGCTTAGGGATGTTCGATAGGTAGCACTCGGGCACTCGTCACAGCCCATCGGCCTGGGTCGTGACAAACAACACTCCTAACGTAGTTGAGAGATCGATACAGAGGGTTTAAAGGCGAGATTAGAGATAACGAAGTCTTGGTGCAATCGTAGTAAGCGGTAAACTAGTGCCAGCTAGCGTAGCTCGAGAGAATACATCTAGTAAATTGTGGTATTTGCTCGAGAGATAGCTACGATAATCAAAGTACTCACGATTGGTAGAAAATATTTAGGCAAATTTATAGGAAACGTAGCGGGGAAGATTCCGACAATAGGGAAAATCATAACCTTATTTTTCCAAATCTTGTCTACAATATTTGCCTTGTTAGTTACAAATTACTGCATTTTTAATTACTTTGATCTTAGTTAGTAAACTCTCGAATTGTTATATAATCTTTCTGAAGGCTAATTACTTGAATTCGTGCAAAACTATTAGTTGTAATTGGCACGTTATTTCCCTATGGGATTCAACTCCAGACTTGTATACCAGATTATATTTGCAACGACCGCTAGACCTCTTAGGAGGCATAGTTGGGCGTGATCAAAGCACGACGACACGAGTCTTGCCTTTTTCTCAACTCTTTAAGATCTTCAAAAGTGCAATTGTATATAAACCCTCCAAATATCTTTTTCTTCTCCATTATGGGACAATAATCCTTTGTAAAGGATTAAAATTCAAAATTTTATTTTTTTCCCTCTATTTCACATTCACATCATTTTTGAACTATAAAACCCAAGAAACACAACCTTTTACATCCACTGGAATATCTGTGGGCTTCTAACACTACTTTTTTCTTCATCGACTATCGTAATAAAATAATTTTTAAATTCTGTAAGAATGTTAAAGAACAAAAAAATTTGGGAGGACAAGCAAGAACTGTTTTGATAGAGTAATCTTTGTCCTTAAGCAATTTAAACTCCGCTATTTTGCTGCATGAGCTTTGTACAAAAAAGATTCAAAATTTTACAAAGCCAATTGATATCCAAATCTGAGAGAGAAAAAATATTGATATCCAAATCCAATAAAACTTGAATTTTTCCCAAGAATAAAGTTGTGAATTTTGAGAGGAAGAAGAGAAGTAACATTAGACAGAATCTTTTCTTGTTCTGCTTTGATTTTTGGGAAAACACAATTATTTGTGATCTACTTATGATAGTTATTAGTAAGGGTAATTTAATAAAATTATATTTTTTTTATTAATGATAAATAGATTAAAAGAAATATCACAAGCAAATCGGAATAAGGGAAATAAGCACTATATTTTAAAGTACAAGGAAAATTACAATTATGAATTCATGAGGGGTGAAAATCCTTGACATCCTCCAAGTTTGCTTTAAAAATTAAACTCATCCTCCAACTTTGAGCAATTATCATTTTGCTTCTCATATCAAATTTGGCTTCTTCAAATACCTATTTTACCCTTTACAATTTTATCTCTTATTTTTATTCTTTAATATAACGATATTTTTTTATTTTAATTTATGTTATCGATTTGCTTATAGACAAATTAAAGAAACTTTTCTGAAACCAAAAAAAATGTGAAGTACTAGCCAAGCAAATAAGTTAATGATGTTCAATAATAAAATTATACGAGAAAATAAAAAAATTATAATATTTAATTTACTCGTATTAATAATTTTATTAATAGCAATCAAAACTCAATCTATTTATAAAATTAATTTAAAAAGAGTAGAAATTTTATAAATAATACAATGCAAGTAATAAAAAATAATGGGCGAAAACTAAAGGTAAATTTTATAATAATTTTGCAAAAGATATCTATTTACACTTTACATGAACTTTAATTATAACTTAGAAAAAATCTACTAATAACAATCAAAATTCAAAAATTTATATACACATGGAGAATAGTAAAACTAGTGGAACTTAAAATCACACACATGCCGAAATACATCATATGTATTTTAATATATATAATAATAATAATAATAATAATAATAATAATAATAAGTAGCAATACATTTTATAATTAATTCATAATATGACTATTTTATTTATAATATTCGTAAACTTAGATTAAATTATATAATACAATATAATATTATTTAAATTATGAATAAATACATGCATTAAAAAATATATAGATAATATAAAAAGGGTATTACGTATATGGGGAGTTGAAAATGTCAAAGGGTAAAATAGACATTGCGTAGGATGAAAGGATGAATATGATAATTGTTCAAAGTTAGGGGATGAGTTTGATTTTTAGAGTAAACTTGAGGATGTACATGATTTTCACTCATTCATGAAGGGAAGTCTCCAAAATTATATCTATATATATCACCTTTTAAAAAGGATAGAAACCCCGCTTAGTATAAAACTCGACAAGAAGAAGAGATGATTGTTACTTGTTTACCCGAAAAATTGGATAGAGTTAAATTTGTGTATGGTTCTAAGGATATGTGATATAATTTGATACAAATCATATAGAAAAATAGAAATACGTGTATTCTTGACTATGAGAATGAAAATAGTGAGAAGAAGAACGAATAAGATCAAGGAAAATAAACATAAGGGGATATCTTTCAATATGAGAAGAAATCTTTTGTTCCAATGTCCCTCTGCTTACAATCCATGCCCCCTTTATAATAGAGGGATCCTACTTTATATACAATAATAAAAAATACGTAGTGGAGAGCCCATGATGTATTGTCTTTTCCCTACTTCCCGCTAGGATTTTCTCCCTTAGTGCGGCTGTAACGACCTTGTCTGTGAGCTTCGATACTGACTCGAACTCGATATCAGGTCGAGCCATTGGCCTTGACTCGAGCTCGATCCTGACTCGGAGTCTTGATATTCGGGGTGGGTGTTGGTCGGTCTGTGCATCTCCAACAACCTTTTGCCTTGTGGTTTGATTTGGTCATGGGCCCGATAATGATACCAAACTGATCCTTGATCAGACTTGGAGCTCGAATCTTGAAGCCCCTTTCTTCGGACCTCGACCTGACCTTACGTAGATACCTTTCGATCAAAGTATTGTCATCTCGATCAGTCCGTATGACTGACTCAATCGGTTCTGACCATATAAAGATAGCCCCCTCGTTTCTCGGAAAAGGATATAGCGAGAAACGATATGATTTCCTAATAGCTCGATCAGATATATACTGACATTTACATCGATCTCGACCATGACGTATGTGATAGTTGTCCCATTGGTTCTGTTTTACCAAGGCATTTAATGTGTCAGACGGTGGTCGGCCACCTCTGATATTGAACCATTATTGCTTCAATCTATAAGTAGCCTTTCCTTCCATTATTCATACTTTATGTCTCGAATCTTCCAATTTTTCTAAGTTTCTTTTCGTCTCTTCTGAATTTTCTGCCGGTAAATCTGTTAGTTTTACTGCAAACTCTTTCTTAAAACACCAAATACTTCCGTTCTTTGTTAACAAAATTTTAAATGGCAAAAACGTCTAAAACTGTTCTGCAAAAAGAGACCACTTCTTCATCTCGACCTGCTGGTGGCGAGGATGTGGAAGAGCCCTGCCCTGAGGAATTCGTTCCGGTAGGGTGTTCGACTGCAGGCAATTTTAAAATTGAAAAACCTTCTCCGATACCGGGTCGGTGTGAGCCGATGTCGAGGTTTCATTGTTCGATTACCGAAACAGTTCTCGATAAAGTCATACAAGATTGCAACTGGGATAATAAACTCGTAGTAATCCCAACGCCTGATGAATCAATTACTACCCACGTCGAAGGGTTCTTAAGTGTTTACACTTATCCTTTCACGTTGGGACCTTTAGACCCCGTCATCGTTGCCTTTCCTAAGAGGTATAATGTGACCCTCGGCCAAATTCACCATTCCTTTTGGAGGATAGTGATTCTTCTTTGTTTTTTTCTCGAGCAAGTTCGAGGGGCGTATCTTCACCCTCGATCATCTTATGCGCCTTTATAGTCCCCGACTTTATTGAGGAGGGTTGATCAAGCTTTCTCACCGAGCAACCAAAGTGCCATTATCGAGCATAGACGAGACCCGGGATCGGGGTTGGATGGGCTATTTTGTTCGAATCAAAACCTCGGACCTGATCCCTGCCGATGACTTGCCATTTCCCGAGAAATGGAATATGAGCCGTGAGTGAAAGTTTCTCTTTTCCCGTTTTGATTTTGTGATTGCCTTTTATTTTGTTGATCCATTTTTCTTTCCTTATCACAGCAGTAGATCGAATGCCGGAACCGATCCCGGATCTTAGACAATGGGTCGAAAGTTTTGTGTTGCAGAGACCGTACTCCAAGCGTGCTTGGGTCGAATTATCGAAGGGTCGATGGTAGGCCCGCAGTCATGGTAAATCTTTTTGTCGATTTGTCTCTTAATTGGTTTGTATGGGAAATCTCCCTCTTCCCTTTTGTAGGACTCAGGAAAGATGTAGTCATGAGGCCCTCATCTGGTGGCGAAGAAGTTCATGTCCTGAAGCAGGTAAAAGAAAGGAAGATAAAAGACGTATCGGGCTACCCGAGCTCGGAGAAGAAGAAACCGGCTATGATAGCTCGAAAGCTGAAGGGGGGCTCTGGTGTTATGACTTCGGAAGTGGCCCGCCATTTAAGGGATGTGCCCGAAGAAGGAGAGGAGAATTTAGCCTATGTACGGGCTAATGTTGTGATTCAACAGTCTTCCAATTTGGTAGAAGCAAATCAGGGAAGCTTGGCCATAATCCCGGAACAAGAAGAAGCCCAGATTATCCCTTCTCGAACTAAGATGATTGAAAGGGACACCGAGGGAGGATCTTCTCGGGCAGTAGAATATATTTCAAGGGATGAGTTTGGGATAGGTGACATTGGCGTATCCCCTCAGATTTCGTATGCCATGATTCGAGAGGTCGTTATGTTGGAGGATCGGTCCTATGAGGGTATTCAGGAGTCGGCCGATATTCATGGTTTACTGGAGGGGCTCGAGTCAGGTGCCTCGGAAGAGGTTACCAATTTTGGTGGAATGCCGGTACCAAAAACAACATCGTGGTCGGGTTCTACCGAGCCTTCATCGATTCATAAACCGGTGGACCAATTTCCTGCCCCAAGCATCGATCCCGACCGAAGGCGGAAGATAGTGCTCTCCGTACCTACGGATACCTGAATTTTCTCTTCCCCTATGGGGATTGCCAGCTACCTACGGTCCTTGGTGATCGAAGAAGATCAATTAGTGATGAATGAGGTGGGGCCCACCTGTCTCTTCAATGAGGCCCAACATGCTTTGAATCGGGTAACTCTGATGGCGTTTTCGTTGTGTTTTTACACATAGAGTTGTAGGTAATCCTAATGTTTCTTCTTTTGTTTGCAGGCTTCGGTGTTGCATCACGAGGCTTTTCTTCAAATCCGGGAGGAGCATGATGCCAAGGTTCGGAGCCTCACTGAGAAGAGTGACTCGTACAAGCTCCTTAGTGAAAAACGTTGAGCAGATTTGACAGCGGCTCGGGAAGAGCATGAGGAGATGGCTGAGAAGGTATTTCGAATGTTCTGTGGTAGTGAAGATGAAAAAGAGATAACCACTAATGATCCGATTCTGTAGGTTCGGCAGAGGATCGAGCAGATTGGACGTCTTAACTCACAGGTGGATGCGTTACTTGTCGAGGCAGAAGAATTTAAAAAGTGTATGGATATCCTTGCCTCGAAATAGGAAGCAGTCGAAGATCAGTTGGAGCTGTCTGATGCCCAACTTCGATCTGCGAAAGAAAATGCTTTGGGGCTGATCGAAAAGATAAAAGAGCTTCAGCATCGGTTGGATTTGGCCACTTCAGATAAGGAAGATTTGGCCAATGAACTTGAAGTGGCTAGATCTTAGGTGATCGAGGCCAATAAAAGAGCTGATGCCAACGTGGCTCAGTTCAGGATCGATGTCGAGGTTAACCAAGCCAAAGCTAAGAGCATGGTCGAACATGCAAAATGGCAAGCTCGGAGAGAGGCTCTCGAGGAGGTCAGAGCTCAAGGCTTCAATATTGGGGCCGAGATTGAAGTCGCCAGGGCGGATGAGAACAAAGCTCGGAGGATGGCATTTGCTGAGGAGGACTCCGATGACTCGGGGGAGTCAGAAGATGAGGACGATGCTGAGAATACGGCCTCTGATGAAAATTGAGTCATTTAGTGCTTAGGTCGTTTGCTTCGTTCTTTTGATACCACTTTTGGTTTTTGTATAAAGAACTTCCTTTTGGCAGAGTAGCCGCCTATGTACAAAATATTTGTAAATATAAATCTTTCTTCCTTTTGAAGTAAAATAGCCTTTCAAACTAAATAGATAGTTTGAATTTTAATCTCTGTTGCCTTCGGGCCTTGTGGGTAGTTCCCTTTGCTTTATCGGTCTCGAACATCCTTTAGCTTAAATAGTCAAGTGTTCGTTTGAATTCGAAAAAATGAGTAGTCTTGCTCGAAATAATGTAGCCCGTAGGCATAATGGTCGAGTGAGTGCTTGCTCGAACTCAAAAAAGTAGCATGTAGGCTTAGTAGTTGAGTGAATGATTCGAACTCCAAATAATGTAGCCCGTAGGCATAATGGTGGAGTGAGTGCTTGCTCGAACTCGAAATAAAAGTAGCCCGTAGGCTTAGCAGTCGAGTGAATGATTCGAACTCCAAATAATGTAGCCCGTAGGCATAATGGTGGAGTGAGTGCTTGCTCGAACTCGAAATAAAAGTAGCCCGTAGGCTTAGCAGTCGAGTGAATGATTCGAACTCGATGTAATGTAGCCCGTAGTCATAATAGTCAAAGTAGCCTGTAGGCTTAGTAGTTGAGTGAATGATTCCAACTCGAAATAATGTAGCCCGTAGGCGTAATGGTCAAAGTAGCCCGTAGGCCTAATGGTCGAGTGAGTGATTTCTCGAACTCGAAATAAAGTAGCCCGTAGTCTTAGCAGTCGAGTGAATGATTCGAACTCGATGCAATGTAGCCCGTAGGCATAATAGTCGAGTGAGTGCTTGCTCGAACTCGAAATAAAAGAAGCCCATAGGCGTAATGGCCAAAGTAGCCCGTAGGCTTAATGGTCGAGTAAGTGATTGCTCGAATTCGAAATAAAAGTAGTCCATAGGCTTAGCAGTCGAGTGAATGATTCGAACTTGATGCAATATAGCCCGTAGGCATAATAGTCGAAGTAGCCCGTAGGCTTAGTAGTCGAGTGATTGATTCAACTCGAAATAATGTAGCCCATCGGCGTCATGGTCAAAGTAGACGGTAGGCTTAGTAGTCGAGTGAATGATTCGAACTCGAAATAATGTAGCCCATAGGCGTAATTGTCGAGTGAGTGCTTGCTCGAACTAGAAATAAAAGTAGCCCGTAGGCTTAGCAGTCGAGTGAATGATTCGAACTCGAAATAATGTAGCCCATAGGCGTAATTGTCGAGTGAGTGCTTGCTCGAACTAGAAATAAAAGTAGCCCGTAGGCTTAGCAGTCGAGTGAATGATTCGAACTCGATGCAATGTACCCTGTAGGCATAATAGTCAAAGTAGCCCGTAGGCTTAGTAGTCGAGTGAATGATTCTAACTCGAAATAATGTAGACCGTAGGCGTAATGGTCGAGTGAGTGATTGCTCGAGCTCGAAATAAAAGTAGCTCATAGGCTTAGCAGTCGAGTAAATGACTCAAACTCGATGCAATGTAGCCCGTAGGCGTAATAGTCGAAGTAGCTCGTAGGCTTAATAGTCGAGTGAATGATTCGAACTCGAAATAATGTAGCCCGTAGGCATAATGGTCAAAGTAGCCCGTAGGCTTAGTAGTCGAGGGAATGATTCGAACTCGAAAAAATGAGTAGTTTTGCTCTAAATAATGTAGCCCGTAGGCGTAATGGTCAAGTGAGTGCTTGCTAGAACTCGAAAACGTAGCCCGTAGGCTTAGTAGTTAAGTGAATGATTCGAACTCTAAATAATGTAGCCCATAGGCGTAATGGTTGAGTGAGTGCTTGGTCGAAATCGAAATAAAAGTAGCCCGTAGGCGTAGCAGTCGAGTGAATGATTCAAACTCGATGTAATGTAGCCCGTAGGAGTAATAGTCAAAGTAGCATGTAGGCTTAGTAGTCGAGTGAATGTTTCTAACTCGAAATAATGTAGCGCGTACGCGTAATGGTCAAAGTAGCCCGTAGGCTTAATGGTCGAGTGAGTGATTACTCGAACTCGAAATAAAAGTAGCCCGTAGGCTTTGCAGTCGAGTAAAGGATTCAAACTCAATGCAATGTAGCCCGTAGGCATAATAGTCGCGTGAGTGCTTGCTCGAACGTGAAATAAAAGAAGCACATAGGCGTAATGGTCAAAGTCGCCCGTAGGCTTAATGGTCGAGTGAGTGATTGCTCGAACTCAAAATAAAAGTAGTCTGTAGGCTTAGCAGTCGAGTGAATGATTCGAACTTGATGCAATGTAGCCCGTAGGTGTAATAAAGTAGCCCGTTGGCTTAGTAGTCGAGTGAATGATTCGAGCTCGAAATAATGTAGCCTATTGGCGTAATGGTCAAAGTAGCCTGTAGGCTTAGTAGTCGAGTGAATGATTCGAACTCGAAATAATGTAGCCCATAGGCATAATGGTCGAGTGAGTGCTTGCTCGAACTCGAAATAAAAGTAGCCCGTAGGCTTAGCAGTCGAGTGAATGATTCAAACTCGATGCAATGTACCCCGTAGGCATAATAGTCAAAGTAGCCTGTAGGCTTAGTAGTCGAGTAAATGATTCTAACTCGAAATAATGTAGCCCGTAGTATTAATGGTCAAGTGAGTGATTGCTCGAGCTCGAAATAAAAGTAGCCCATAGGCTTAGCAGTCGAGTGAATGATTTGAAATCGAAGCAATGTAGCCCTTAGGCGTAATAGTCAAAGTATCCCGTAAGCTTAGTTGTCGAGTGAGTACTTGCTCAAACTCGGAATAATGTAGCTCGTAGGCGTAATGGTCAAAGTAGCCGGTAGGCTTAATGGTTGAGTGAGTGATTTCTCGAACTCAAAATAACAGTAGCCCATAGGCTTAGCAGTCGAGTGAATGATTCGAACTCGATACAATGTAGCCCATAGGCGTAATAGTCGAGGGAGTTCTTGCTCGAACTCGAAATAAAGGTAGCCTGTAGGCGTAATGGTCAAAGTAGCCCGTAGGCTTAATGGTCGAGTGAGTGATTGTTCGAACTCGAAATAAAAGTAGCCCGTAGGCTTAGCAGTCGAGTGAATGATTCGAACTCGATGCAATGTAGCCCGTAGGCGTAATAGTCGAAGTAGCCCGTAGGCTTAGCAGTCGAGTGAATGATTCGAACTCGATGCAATGTAGCCCGTAGGCGTAATAGTCGAAGTAGCCCGTAGGCTTAGCAGTCGAGTGAATGATTCGAACTCGATGCAATGTAGCCCGTAGGCGTAATAGTCGAAGTAGCCCGTAGGCTTAGCAGTCGAGTGAATGATTCGAACTCGATGCAATGTAGCCCGTAGGCGTAATAGTCGAAGTAGCCCGTAGGCTTAGCAGTCGAGTGAATGATTCGAACTCGATGCAATGTAGCCCGTAGGCGTAATAGTCGAAGTAGCCCGTAGGCTTAGTAGTCGAGTGAATGATTCAAACTCGAAATAATATAGCCCGTAGGTGTAATGGTCGAGTGAGCGCTTGCTCGAACTCGATCCTGTTTGCACAATAAATCTTGAACATACAATATCGGAAAAGAAGAGGGCTTTCTTTGCAAGTCATTATACGTGTGTTCATGTTTTGCGTCAGGGCTCGGGCCAACTACATAAGCATGGTTCGTTTTGACCATTTGGCTCTTACAATGTTTCTTGTTGAGACACTGTTTGTCATGAAATAACGAAGTAACTTCCTTTGTACCGAACTTGATAATCATGATAGATGCGTTCAATGATAAAGCCCCCCAGTATACGAGGTGATTTTAAAGAGGCCTCAGATACTCAACAGTAGTATCGTTTCTGCTATATGGCTGGTATCGATCTCTGGTCGACTTTTGCTTGGTAGTTCTTTTCGTAACAGACCTAAAAATCAACTGTTCATCTTCGACTCTTATTTCGGATTGATATCGATTGTGCACATCGGTCCAAGTAATAGTTGGGTACTCGATCAGATTTTGCTTCAACCTCCGTGAAGCCATCGAGCTCCGCTTGTTTAGACCTTGAGTGAAAGCTTCAACAGCCCAATTGTCTGTGACTGGTGGCAGATCCATTCGTTCCATTTGAAAACGAGATACGAACTCCCTTAGCATCTCGTTATCCCTTTTTATTACCTTGAACATGTCCGTCTTTCGGGTTTCGACCTTTGTGGCTCCAGTATGTACTTTTCGAAGCAATCTGCAAGCATAGCAAGAGAATCAATAGAGTTAGATGGTAAATTATGATACCATACCATTGCCCCCTTTGATAGGGTTTCACCGAATGTTTTCAATAATACATATTCGATCTCATCATCTTCCAAATCATTGCCCTTGATGGCACATGTGTAAGAAGTGACGTGCTCGTTGGGGTCAGTCGTTCCGTTATATTTGGGTATTTCGGGCATACAAAATTTTTTGGGTATTGGTTTTGGGGCTGCACTCGAGGGAAATGGCTTTTTAATGAATTTTGTTGAATCTAGCCCCTTTTATCATTGGTGGAGCTCCCGAGATCTGATCGATCCTGGAATTATATGTTTCTACCTTTTTATCGTTGGCTTCGACTCGTTTTGTGAGTTCCTCGAGCAATTTAGTGATTTCGGGAGTAGTCCCCGATTCTTGCTCATTTGACTTCACTATGCCTGGTTCCGTTCTGTGGGTGATTTCTCGAATCGGATTGGGCTCCGGCCTGCTTTGTACCTGAGTTTGGCTCTGCAACTGAGTTATCGCTATTTGCTGGGCTTGTAACATCTCGAAGATCATCCGTAAGCTAACTCCGATCTCCACCACGTTATGGGTGTCTCGAGCTACGGACAGAGTACCGCCCTGAATGCTTTTTTCTGGTTCGGAATGTTGGATCGCCTCAAGAGCCACTTGTGAATTGACATCTAGCGGTACTTCGACTCGAGCTTTGGTGACATCGTTAATTCGCCTTCCGGCCCTGGGTGTCAAGTTGTTGGTTTTATCTAGAAGGCCGGCTTCGTGGTCGATAAGTAAAGCCATCAACCGAGGTTTTGCCATTGTTGATTTGAAATTGTAAACTGGAGTGTATTGTAGATTTGTATCAAGCAACCACTGTTACCTTTAGCCCCACGGTGAATGCCAAACTGTTTATCCGAAAAATTGGATAGAGTTAAATTTGTGTATGGTTCTAAGGATATGTGATATAATTTGATACAAATCATATATAGAAATAGAAATACGTGTATTCTTGACTATGAGAATGAGATAGTGAGAAGAAGAACGAATAAGATCAAGGAAAATAAACACAAGGGGATATCTTTCAATATGAGAAGAAATCTTTTGTCCCAATGTCCCCCTGCTTACAATCTATGCCCCCCTTTATAGTAGAGGGATCCTACTTTATATACAACAATAAAAAATACGTAGTGGAGAGCCCATGATGTATTGTCTTTTCCCTACTTTCCGCCAAGATTCTCTCCCTTAGTGCGGCTGTAACGGCCTTGTCTGTGATCTTCGATACTGACTCAAACTCGATATCGGGTCAAGCCATTGGCCTTGACTCGAGCTCGATCCTGACTCAGAGTCTTGATATTCGGGGTGGGTATTGGTCGGTCTGTGCATCTCCGACAACCTTTTGCCTCGTGGTTCGATTTGGTCATGAGCCCGATAATAATACCAAACTAATCCTTGATCGGACTTGGAGCTTGAATCCTGAAGCCCCTTTCTTCGGACCTCGACCTGACCTTACGTAGATACATTTCGATCGAAGTATTGCCGTCTCGATCAATCCGTACAACTGACTCAATTGGTTCTGACCGTACACATTACTATTTATAGGTCTAGGAGTCATGTGAAATCAAAATTATACTTACTTCGACGACATTATGTTTGTGTTATAATGATGGAGAAAAAGAACAAAAGAATGTATTATAATTTTATTTCAACAATTAAAAAGATTACCTCATTCAATTTTACTTCAACTTTCTTTTGAATCTCATTACTCGATTTTTCTTTATTCTACCTTTTCTTGTTCATCAACTTTAAATTTTCAAGTTAGTGTTACGAATCAAAACATGAGTAGAGATCTTTAAAATTATATCTATATATCACCTTTATTAACGGATAGAACGCCTTTTTAATCTAAAACTCGAGAAGAATAATGAGATCACCATTATTATTAACAAGTCCATAATGCATTAATAAAAGTCATGAGGAATCAAATTTTTACTTACTTTGAGAAAGTCATTGTTGTGTTAGGATGACGGAGAAAAGGAACAAGAAGAATGATATATAATTTTACTTCAAACATTTAAAATATTATCATATACAATACATATCTGTTTGAGAAAAATAACAAGAAGAATAAAATATGATTTAATTTACAAAATTAAAAAGATTACCCAATACAATTTTATATCTCACTTTTAGCTTTCCTTTGAATCTTGTTACTCGATTTTCCTTCAATCTACCTTTTTTTAACTAATTCTAAATTTTTATTTTAAGTTTGACCCTTATTACTAAAATTTTATTTATCTTATTTAAAAAATGAAGGGATTTTGGAATATTAGAGGTGCGAACAATGATGATTTTAGAAGAAAGTTTAGGGAACGTCTTAATACTCATAACCCTGGCATGGTTGCACTATTGAAAGCCAAAATGACTGATCATACCTCTCTCCGTGATGAGTCTACTTCTCTAATATGCTGGAGGTTCCAGCCGTAGGCTTTGATGGAGGAATAGTTATTCTTTGGTTCGGGAATTTAGTTACAATCAATCTCATATGCAAGTCCCATCAAAAAATCCATGCAATGCTCCAGGTATCTCCTATCCAATTCCCTAGTCTTATTAGTATTATATACGCCAGTACTTATCTTAATCTTCATAGTAATCTTTGGAATAGCCTTTGCGCCATAGCGGATACTTATCAAGGCCCTTGGCTAGTAGGTGGGGATTTAAATAAAATTCTCTTTCAAAATGAAAAATGGGATGGTAGACCTATTAATTCTCAACATTCCTCACGCTTTTGGTCATGTGTGAATTACTGCAACCTAATAGACCTAGGCTTTAAAGGAGCAAAATATACCTGGACTAACCGTTGAGTTAACTCCAATGGTCTAATCCTAGAACGACTAGATAGATGTCTTGCCAACACTCTGTGGCTCGACCAATACCCTGATGCGTCTATCACTCATCTACCTAGAACTCACTCAGATCATACCCCTCTACTTCTCCAATTCACCAAGCCTGACCCTCCCCTTAGTAACAAACTCTTTAGGCTCGAAATCTTTTGGTGTTATCATCATGAATTTGACACTATTGTCAAAGAGTCTTGGCATTAGAGACAACTCCTTGAAGCCGCTGACTATTTTCAACATAGGGTTTTGCACTGGGCAAAGTCTAACTTTGGTAATATTAATAGGAAGAAAAATAGAATTCTTGCGAGACTCCAGGGTATTCAATTCCTCCCTAAAATATCCCACTAGCCAGTTTCTACATCTTCGGGAAAATGATCTTATATTTGAATATAACATCTTGAAAATAAAGGAAGACTATTAGAAAATTCGGTCTCGTATTAATTGGCTTAACGATAGGGATGCTAATACAAAATTCTTCCACCTAAATGTAGTGAATCGTAGAAGAAAAAATAGTATCTCCCTTTTCAAAGATAATGATGGAAACTGGATCAATGATCCAGCACAAATCCTCAATCATACTGCTGATTTTTTTCAAAAAAGCTTTCCAAACTGACCATATAGATACGCCTTTGGAAAATATCCTCAATTCACAAACTTGCTTTGAAAACATAGATATCTCCGAACTGGATTGCCCATTAAAAGACTTTGAAGTTACCCGTGCTATCTTTCCTATAGGACTTTGCAACACTATCTACAAGGTTATTACAAAATATTATTGTTAACAGAATTAAGCCCTACATTGATAGGCCGATCGACCCCTATCAATCTAGTTTTCTCAAAGGTAGATGTCACGACCCAAAATCCTAACCTATCGTGATAGCGCCTATCTCAGTACTAGACAAGCCGACAACATTAATAACCCACGATTTCCTTTAAATGTTTTTTAAAAAAACATAACATTTAATACAATACCAAAAATCTTGCAATTTTCGATATAACACTCCCAAAATTTGGTATCACTGAGTACATGAGCATCTAATATGAGTAAAAGTCTGGAAAATACGGTCTATAATAGTCTTAGACCAAACACAGAAAACAAAAAGATAGAGAAGGAGAGACAAGGTCTGCGAACCATCTCAATCTGACGAGCAATGTCAACAACCTCGTCAAAAGTAGCACCAGACACTCTCTCTCTAGTCATGAGTAATCGCAGCTGAAAAGTGAGGCCATCTATGAACCTTCTAATCATTTCCTTGTCTATAGGAATTAACCAGAAAGCATGACGGGCCAATTATGAAAATCTCTTCTCATACTGCGTCACAGACATATCACCCTGACGAAGCTTCTCAAACTTCTTACGCAGCTCCTCTCTGCGGGAATAGATCGAAGAACTACTGCCAGGTAAGGGGTGCTGCACCGACCGACCTATACCTCTCGTAAGACTCCCACCATATGAAGGCAGCCCCAGAAAACTGAAAAGTAGTGAATAAGACCCCACTGGTCTCCAGAATACCCGATGTCCGAAGCAGCCGCTGACACTTATCCATAAAACTCTGGGCATCCTCTGACTCATCACCGCTAAAAGATGGAGGTCGAAGCCTCTCAAATCTCTCAAGTCTCCTCTACTCATCATCTGCCATAACAGGAACTACCGGGGCCTGAGCAGCTGTAACCGGCTGGGCTGGTAGTGCCCCCAGTATCTGAAGTCCCTGTGCTACTTGGTTTGGAGTACGGGCAATGGGGGTATGAGTACCTCCCCCGGCCTGAGAAGCGGCAGGTGCGGCCTAAGCCGAAACCACCTGAGCCAGACCAGTGCAAGCTACCAATATCTAGGCCAAAGTCTCCCGAAGACCTGGAATCTCAATGGGCACAACTGGTGCTTGAGCTGATCCTGTCGGCTCAGCTATATCTGGAATCTGCTTCTGAGTTGGAGCAACTGGTGGTACTATAAGTGCTGGTCCAACTGTGGTACGAGCTACACCTCGACCTCTACCTCGACCCCGGCCTCTACCACAGTCCCGTCCTCTTGCGGCCCTAACTGGTGGGTGGCCGTCCGATTCGGTAGTACGTGTTCTCACCATCTGTGAGAGAATATAATAACATAAATTTAGTTTCTGGAATCAACAATTTCGCACGACGGAATACAAGAAAGTGATGTTTTCCTATGCTTTCTACAGCCTCTCGAAGATAAGTACAGACGTCTCCGTACCGATCTGAAAGACTCTACTAAACATGCTCATGACTCATGAGACCTATGTAATCTAGGCTCTGATACCAACTTGTCACGACCCAAAATCCTAACCTATCGTGATGGCGCCTATCTCAGTACTAGGCAAGCCGACAATATCAATAACCCACAATTTCCTTTAAATTTTAAAAAACATGTAACGTTTAATACAATACCAAAAATCTAGCAATTTTCGATACAACACTCCAAAAATCTGGTGTCACTGTGTACATGAGCATGTAATATGAGTACAAGTCTGGAAAATATGGTCTATAATAGTCTGAGACCAAACACAATAAATAAGGAGATAGAGAAGGAGAGACAAGGTCTGCGGAATACGGCAGCTACCTCAAAATCTCCTGAAAATCAACTGCTTGAAATGATCAACACCCGCTATGTTCAGGAACACCTGGATCTGCACACAATGAGTACAACTAACTAAGCAAGTAACAATAATAACTAAGGAACTGAAAATAATGACGAGCTACACAATCATAGTTCACTTTGAGTAGTTCCAGCAAAGAATAGACATGCTTTCAAATCCGACAGTTTAAGTCAAATCAATTTTATATAGTTCAATTTCAAGTCATCCGGATATACATTCTTTTAGAGATTTTACAACAATGACAGATAGCAACCAAGTGCAACAACAAATGCAAGCAAGTATAGCCTCTCAGGCAACAGTCACTCAACTTATCACAACAGCTCAACCACTCGGCTCTCAGCCCTCAACACTCACACTCAATGGGTACCCGCACTCACTGGGGGTGTGTACAGACTCCGGAGGGGCTCCTACAGCCCAAGCGCCATAATCTGCACGGACAACTCACGTGCTGCACATACAACTCACATGTTATAATATCCTGCACGGACAACTCACGTGCTATAATATCCTTACATCACCGACAGGCCCTCGACCTTACTCAGTCCTCAACCTCTCAAGTCTCTCGGGCTCTCAAAAATCATAAAGATCAGCCCAAACAAAGATAACATAGTATATCAACAAATATCCAGAAAGACTGAGGTATAATACTTAAGAAAAATCATGACTGAGTACAAGACAACAATAAGCAAATAATTCAACAAGTATGCGACCTCTACATGTCTCAACAGTACTATAACATAGCCTAAGCATGATTTCTAACATGATTTATAGTCAAATTTCTTCAAACATTGAGATCATATAGCTAACAATATATTATTTAACTTTACAGTTTTTCGGGACGGACCAAGTCACAATCCCCTCGGTGCACGCCCAAACGCCTGTCACCTAGCATGTGCGCCACCTCCAAAATAATCACATGATACCAAAATTCGGGGTTTCATACCCTCAGGACCAAATTTATAATTGTTACTTATCTCAACACATGTAATTATTTATTCCGCTATGCCCTTGCTATGAGAATTGGTCTTTGAAAGCCTCGTATCTAGCCATAATTAATTCGATTCAGTCAATACAAATTATTATAATTAATTCAATAAGGAAATACTAATTTTTCCAACAAAATCCAAAATTAACTCAAAAATCGCCCGTAGGGCCCACGTCTCGGAACTCGACAAAAGTTACAGAATATGAACGCCTATCCAACCACGAGTTCAATCATATAAATTTCACCAAACTCCGACACCAACTCGACCTTCAAATCTTCAATTAAAGCCTATGAAGATTTCTATCATTTTCAATCTAATCCTTACCCATTTGAACTTAACAATCTCTCCACAACCTTATTGGTATGTATACATAATACTCTTACACCCAAGAATTATACTATAAATCACCTATTTTTACTCCAAACCCGAAATTGAAGAATTGAGGAAAGCAATTCTTACCTCTTTGAAGCCCTAGCAAGATCCTTGTGAAATCTTCAAACCTTGAACAAGAATTGATGGATAAATGACTAAGACTTAATTTTCTCTCTCTAAAATGCTCTCACCTCTCTAAAATATCAGATTTTGGCTCAAAATTGAGCTTCAAGGGCTATAAATCGAAGTTGGCTCGGGTCAAAAATTAGAAAGAATGGAAGCTCCGATGCAGTTATGCGATCGCATAACAGGTATGCGGTCCGCATACCGGCCGCATAATTTGGCCTCCAAAGCTGGGCGTTACTGACCCGGTCTGCGGTCATTATGCGGTCCGCATACTTGTTCTGCAGTCGCATAATGCACAAAATAGGTCTGCGGTCGCATAGTGCAGCACATATTTTCCTCAAATCTTGCCCTTCATCTGATCCACTTTGCGACCATTATGCGGTCCGCAGAGTGATTCTGCGACCGCATAGTGGTCACAGAAATGACCCTTTTCCGACAAGATTTTTCTTTACACATCGGTGCATTGTTCAACCCAAAAAGTCAGAGCCGAGAAATTTCTATAATCTTTGTACTAATTGATCTACCTCGGCACCACCAAACCTTGATTTTCTTAGCAAAATTTCTCCGGGGTCATTACACATAAGTCAACATCCGGTCAACATTTTCAACTTAAATTCTAAACCTTGGAACTAAGTGCTCCAAATCATTTCAAAACCCTCACAGGACCCAAACCAATTACCCCGGCAGGCCAAATAACAACTGAAATTCACAATTTGAGCAGTAAATGGGGAAACGGGATTATAATACTCAAAACGACCGGCCGGGTTGTTACAGTAGAATAACTAGTGACAACGCCATTATTATTCAAGATATCGTTAACTATTTCCAAAAAATTAAAGGTCGCCAAGGAAAAGTCCTTTTAAAGACCGATCTGGAAAAAAGCTTTTGACAGGCTTGAATGGTCCTTCATTTACCGTGTTCTTCTCTTCTTTAAATTTCCTCCACGAATCACCAAGCTTATCATGAGTGTCACGACCCAATTTTCCCTCCTTTTGGGTATCGTGATGGCACCTAGTCTTAGGGACTAGGTAAGACTAACATTTACTGAATAACAACAATAATAAATAACATCTAAAAAGGCGTTGTCCTATGCTGAGTCACGTTTTCATCTATGTTGTTGTTTTAAGATTTTATATACGTTGTGTGGATCCTTAGGCTATTTGTTGTAAAATTAATTAATTTTGTTACATCTTTGGAATTGGTTGTGGCCTATGAGTAATTTATAATATAAATTGTTATTTTGTGTTATCGTGGTAATATCCATGTAAATTATTGTGTGATTTAGGTTACTGTTATGCGACGGATAAGGATGGCATTCCATTGTTGATATTATGTGGGTATAAGGGTGGTATTTTACTGTGGTTATGTGTATTGGGATATTGTCTTAGCGGAGCGATAACGGTGGCTATTAAACGGAGCAATAAGGGAGGCTAATATAGGAGCAATAAGGGTGGCTATTATAGGAGTGATAAGGGTGGCTATAGGAGAGATAAGGGCGGCTATTATAGGAGTGATAAGGGTGGCTATAGGAGAGATAAGGGTGGCTATTGTCAGTGATGATATGTGATGATGTGGAGTTATTGCGTTGGTAATTGTGATGTGATGTTGTGATTTTTCTTGTGTTTATTTTTTATATCTTGTGCAATTTGTCTTGTTATTTCGGTAAACTTGATAATAGCCTGATCTATATTGAAATTGGGAGCCTGTGGCTATTGCCAGGCGGATTATGAATTGAAATGTGGGGACGAGGTATCGTGAGTAAATAATGATGATATTGGCACGTGAATTATCCGTGCAGTTATGATATGAAATGTGGGCACGAGGTGTCGTGGTTAAATGATGATGATATTGGCACGTGAGATGTCCGTGCGATTGTGATAGATAAATGTTGCACGAGGTGCCGTGGAAATATGAAAGTGGGCCGAGACCCGTATTTTATGATTTTGAAATGAGGTGTCACAGGGTGACTTTTATTCGTAAGAGATTTATTTGAAGAATTATATTTGAAAGAGATTTATTTGAAAGAATTATATTTGAAAAATATTTATTTGAAGGGAGTATATTTGAAATGTATTTATTGGAAAATATTATATCCTGAAAAATATTATTTGAGAAGTATATATGTGAAAGATTTATGTTTGAAGGACTAGATTGATTGGTTGTACTTGTATTTATTATTTGTTGAGCAATATTAGTGGTGTTCTTATTGCCCTGCTGCGTATATCACAGGTTGATTAGTGTTTCCATTATTGTTATTTATTTCCTATTATTTTTGTATACTATATTGCATAGGTTATTAGACTAGTGAGTGTCTTAACTGTACCTCGTCACTACTCCACTGAGAGTCTTAATACTTACTGGGTACCGACTACACTTCTGCACATTTTTGTGTAGAGCCAGGTATTGAAGATATCGGACTCGGATATAGTTAAAGCGTGATCACAAGAACTCAAGGTAGAGCTGCTTGGTCGTCGCAGTCCCTTGGAGTCTTTTTATTTTATTATACTGTTAATCATTATTCAAATAATATTGAGTATTCGATCCCTGAGATAATTTCATGTAGTCAGTTAGAATTTCTGACTCAGTATTTCCAATCTTGGGAGGTTGTTTGTAATTATTTCCGCTGTTGGTTTCGATTATCAAAAACAAAAATGTCTCGAATTATATTTATAATTGGCTTACTTAGTCTTAGAGATTAAGTTCCATCACAACGCCTGTGGTGGAATTTTGGGTCGTGACAATGAGTTGCATCAGTACATCTAGAATTGCTATTTTGGTTAACAGGTCCAAAATAATTTTTTTCATCCATCAACAGGTATACAACAAGGCGATCCAATGTCACCATACCTTTTTATACTTTGTATGGAATTACTATCCAAATATATAAACCATCAAGTGAATATTGGACTCTATGATCCAATCAAACTCAATCTTACCGGACCATCATTCTCTCATCTATTCTGTGCGGAAGACTTAATTCTTTCAGCTATGCCAACTAAAAGTCAATTCACATAATAAAGCGAAGCCTTCTTTTCTTCTCTCAATATCTTGACAAAAAATCAATAATACCAAATCCAAAATCATCTTTTCCCGAAATTGTGACATCAAACCAAAACACACCTCGCGAATATCCTCAACATTAAAATCAATGATTGTTTTGGTAAATACTTGGGATTCCCTGTTCTCGCAAGTAATCCTAAGGCCTCTGACTTATGCTACATCATTGACAATATGAACTCTAAGCTTACTAGTTGGAAAACAAACTATCTTTCAATTACAGGGAGAACAACCCTAGATAGATCAACTGTCAACTCTATCCCAAATCATGCAATGCAATACCTCCTCCTTCCCTCCTCAACACTCAAGCAAATCGACAAAATTCAAAGAGATTTTATCTGGGGTACTACCACTCTGAAAA
Organism: Nicotiana otophora; assembly: GCA_000715115.1. NCBI lineage: Eukaryota > Viridiplantae > Streptophyta > Magnoliopsida > Solanales > Solanaceae > Nicotiana > Nicotiana otophora. The sequence goes on from AWOL01S0020572.1 coordinate 93,697, forward strand.
AGAAAATTCATTATATCAAATGGACCACTGTCATTTTGGGGGCCTAGGACTTAGGAAAGCAGCTGATAAAAATATGGTCTCTCTTGCTAGTCTCTCTTGGAGACTGTTCATCAACCTAAGTTCCATATGGGCCGCCACACTAATTGGTCAATACAGCCATAAGAGAAATTCCACTTCTCACTCTTTCATCTGAAACAACATTCTGACACGTTGGAAAACCTGTATTACGGGTCTTGAATGGGTGATTGGTCGAGGAAATATTAGTTGCTGGTTCTCCGCATGGATACCTAGTCTCCCACCTCTAAATACTCTAATCCAAGGGCCGCTGAATCAATCTAACCTAACCCTTAAAGTAAAGGACCTTTGGATTTCTGATCACTGGAATCTCTCCAAACTGTCCTTTGTACTTCCTCTAGATATAAAGAATAAACTTTTTTCCATTAACCGTGCCACTACTAATAATACTAGAGATATCCCAACTTGAGCCCATACTTCAAACGACATATTTTCTACGAGCTCTACCTACAAACTAATCTCCACTCCAACACCTACTAACTATAAGTTCTACTGGATTTGGAAACTAAAAACAATCTGTAAGATCAAATACCTTCTTTGGTAATGCTCCTATAGTCGACTTCCCACAAAGCAATATCTCCATTACATTGGCATCAACATCGACATTACTTGCTCAATTTGTAAAGGGGTCGAGGAGACAATTGCTCATATTTTCCTTGAATGTCCTATAGCCATGAAATTTTGGAGTGATGCGCACCTAAACTTTCTTCCTTTAAATAAAAAATCTGAGCAGTGACTCACCTTATTAAAAGACACAAACATAACTACGGATCATTTAGGAATCCCAAGGGAAGAATTTTTCCCATTTGCTATTTGGCATCTTTGGCTCAATAGAAATAATAACTCGTTTAATAACCTATGCAACCAATTGTATGGTTATCATGAGCTGCAAAGAGTTCAAATATTGTACAAACTCCACTCGTTACACCCCTCCTACTTCAACCATCATAATAAAGTGGCACCCGCCCGCAACAGTTTCCCTTAAGCTCAACATCGATGGTGCCTTCAAGGGTAAGTATAAGAAAAGGGGCATCGGCGGAATTTTTAGAAATAACCGTGGGGACTAGATCCTGGGTTTTTGCACCTCAGCCGTTGCATATACTCCTGCTTACATGGAGCTACTGGCACTCATGACTGGGCTACAATTAGCCTGTGAAAAAATAATTTAAGCTTAGAAATTGAAACTGATGCTACGGATATCATTCGTCTGCTTGGAATGGACACTTGTTCACTATATACTAACTTGGTTTCTGAGTGCAGGTCACTACTGAGGAAGCTGGGGAATCCGCCGATCCGGCATAACTTCAAAAAAGGAAACAATGTTGCTCACTTTTTGCCCACCAAAGGATACAAGCAAGCAAACAACAACCCTCTATCTCTTTGGGAGCAACCGCCAGCTGCCTTTTTGAAACTAGTCCATGATGACAAAATCGATTCTACTAACTCTAGACTTGCATCTATTAGTGTTCTCAATAGCTTGGCTGAACTTGGAAATCCTGTAACTTGTAATCCTAATGATAACAGCATTGTGGTTGTATGTACTGACGAGCCCAACGGGACTCTAGCTTCATGTAATCGCATTATCTTATGAACGAAGATTTTTGTATTCCTACCAAAACAAAAGAGAAGGGATTCTGTTTTCTAAGCCTCAATATGAGGAAATCTGGATGTTGCTAAATAATTTTCAAAATTAGTGTTCAATTTCTGGCAAAAATATTTTAGTAAATATATGATTTTATTACTTTTATTTATACACTTGTCTTTTTCACTTTTAATGACACGATCAATGTTATATGACTGCATCTATTTTATTTTAAAATAGCTCACTATCACACCACATACTCAGCCTTTTAGGCCCCAAACAATTGTTGCAAAATACAAAAATGAGACAAGAAGCAAACATATGAAACATATAGATGAAATTTGAGTAGAAATGTTTATCATTGTCATTCAAAGAAACCATTAACATAGGTATCCACAAACACAAATAGCATCAGGCAACATTGGATCCTCGACGCAAGAAGCAACAACTAATGAATCTTCATGTAACTCATGGCATCTGTCATCACAATCT
>AWOL01S0020573.1:12781-23243 GCA_000715115.1 Nicotiana otophora
TTCAAGACCCAAGTGTGGGTGCAAGAACCCTAGCTTTCAAACTTGTCTTCTCTAGTCATGAGACTGAAAATTAAGCCAAAGATGTGTTTCCAATAAGCTAGGTCGTGTATTAGTGGGTTTGGAATGGAGAAAATATGAAATGCCAAAACTGTCCAAAGCTGAAGCCCGTTGACCGCGGCTGTGGAGGGATCCTCGCAGGTGCGGTTCTGTAGATGCGAATAGCCTCTCGCAGAAGCGACCTTTGATGGAAAACATTTACTCCGTAGAAGAGGACTTACACGTGCAGATGCGGACATCAAGCATAGAAACTCGACCGCATATGCCTTTCCTCACTTGCAGATGCGATCCCAGTGAAGGTTTCTTGAATTCCGGAGATGCGGCCTTCTCCAAGCAAATGAGAGGTCGCATAAGAACACAGTGTTTCGCAGATGCGGAATTGCTGAAGGAATTTGCACTTGTTTTACACTTTTTTGCTCAATTCCACTTCAATTGAATTCAACTCTTTTCATGGCATAATTTTCTTGTAAATCTAGCAATACACCCCATAAACAACCTCATATCATAATTAACGAATACAGAAACTAAAGAAAAGAGACTAAAATAAATAATAAAGTCACCACTCATCAGTATTGCGCTCGGACTGTACATCTGTTTGAGGGTAGAATGTTGTTCTCAACTCAACCCGTGTGCCCAACTCACGCTGTACGACTTTCCAGAAGCGTGATGTAAAATGCATACCCCGGTCAGAGATGATGGATACCGGCATGCCATGAAGTCAGACAAACTAGCGAATATAGACCTGAGCAAGCTGACCTGAAAGTACCACTGGAATGAAATGAGATGTCTTGGCTCCTATCCACAATCACCCATACTGCAGCAAGTGTCTTTTCAGTCCGTGGGATCCGAACAACGATATCCATGGTAACTCGCTCCCAATTCCACTCAGGAATCTCATGCCTCTGAAGCAACTACCTGGCCTTTGATGCTCAAACTTCACTTGCTGACAATTTAGACACTGAGTTACATACTCCACTATGTCATTCATCATCCTCCTCCACCAATAGTGCTGCCTCAAGTCCTGAAATATCTTAGCTGAACCCTGATGAATGGAGCACCGCTAACTGTGGGCCTCCTGCAGTATCAACTCATGCAAGCCATCAACATAGGGCAAACATAGCCCGCCCAACATCTGTAAGACACCGTAATCCCTAATAGTAACCTTCTTGGAATCGTCGTGCTGGACCGTGTTCTTGAGGACAAGCAAATGGGTCTCGTCATAATGACGCTCTCTGATACGATCATATAGAGAAGACCAAGAAACCATTCAAGAAAGAACATGACTCGTCTTCGAAACATCCAACCTAACAAATTGGTTGGCGAAGGCCTGAACCTCCAATGCTAATGGCCTCTCCGTAGCCGGTAGATATGCTACCATGCCCAACCTCTACACCTTTCGACTCAAGGCATCGGACACCACATTGGCCTTCCTAGGATGATATAGAATGGTGATATCATAATCCTTAGGAACAATTTCATCTATCTAGACGCATAGGCAATCACCCTACCGTCTTGAAACAACACCGCGCTGAGGCAAACACATGACGCATCACAATACAAAGTGTAAGACCCTGAACCCGTAGGCAATACCAACACGGGGTTATAGGCAGAGCAGTCTTGAGCTTTTGAAAGCTCTCCAACACTCCTCTGTCCATCTAAACGGAGCACCCTTCTTGGTCAATCAGGTCATAGGTGCAGCACTAGATGCGAAACCCTCTACGAAATGACGGTAATACCATGTCAAACCAAGAAAACTCTGGATCTCAGTGGTTAAAGACGGTCTGGGCAAACTCTACATTGCTTCAATCATCTTCGAATCTACTTTGATCCCCTCACTCGACACCACATGACCCAAAAATGCCACCAAATCAAGCCAGAATTGTCACTTTGAAAACTTTGCATACAACTTATTTTCTCTCAAGGTTTGAAGCACAATCCTTAAATGCTACTCATGAACCTCTTGGCTCCGGGAGTACACAAGGATGTTGTCAATAAATGCAATGACGAATGAGTCAAGATAGGGCTGAAATACACTGTTCATCAAGTGTATCAATGATGCTGGTGCGTTTGTCAGCCAAAATGACATCACAAAGAACTCGTAATGACCATACCGAGTCTTGTAAGCAGTCTTTGAAATATCCGGATCCCGAATCTTCAACTGATGATAGCCTGACCGAAAATCAATCTTTGCGAACATTCTGGCACCCTGCAGTTGATCAAATAGGTCATCAATGTGTGGCAAAAAATAAATGTTCTTTACTCTAATCTTGTTCAATTGCTGATAATAAATACACATGCGCATAGAACCATTCTTTTTCTTCACAAACAAGACCCGAGCACCCCAAGGTGACACACTAGGCTGAATGAAGCCCTTATCAAGGAACCCTTGTAGCTGCTCTTTTAAATCCTTCACCTCTGCTGAGGCCATACGATATGGTGTAATAGAAATGGGCTTAGTGCCCGATAACAAGTCCGTGCCAAAATTTGTATCCCTATCGGGCGGCATGACCGGAAGATCTGTCGGAAATACATGTGGATAGTCTCTCACTATCGGAACCGACTCAACGGTAGGAGTATCAACACTGACATCTCTCACAAATACTAGATATGCATCACACCCTTTTCCAACAATACAATGTGCCTTAAGGAATGACACCACCCTATTAGGCACATAATACAAAGTACCCCTACACTCCAACCACAACAAAATAGCATAGCCAATGTCACCGTCTTGGCGTGACAATCAAAAATAGCATGATAGGGTGACATCCAATAAATTCCCAAAATAACATCAAAGTCAACCACACTGAGTAACAATAGATAAACTATGGTCTCAAACCTGCCAATAATAACTAAAAACAACCGATACACACAGTCAACAATAATGGAAACTCCCACAGGCAAGGAAACATATATAGGAGAACTCAACGAATCACAGGACATACACAAATATAGATCAAAGCAAGATGATACATATGAATAAGTGGAGCCTGGATCAAATAAGACTGATACATCTCTATGACAAATCAAAATAATACCTCTGATAACTGAGTCTGATGCAACCGCCTCCATCCTACTCGGGAGAGCATAACATCTGTCTTGGCCTCCCTCTCTAGGGCTACCCCTACACACCAAACCTCCACCCCTAGCTGGCTGAGCAGGTGGAGTGGCAACTGGTGCGGTAACCACGGGGACCCTGTTGAATAAGTGGAGCTTGAGTAGTATATGGAGGTGCACCCATATTGAGTCTGGGGAAGTCCCTTACCAAACGACGAGTATTACCACTCTCAAAAAAATCTATCGGAGGACATGGCTGCTAAAAGTACCCCATGCTGGAGGTGCACTAACAGTGGCAGTGCATAATGGGCAACCTGAGACCTGGGAGTCGCCGGAATATCACTGAAAGATGGAAGTAATGAATGAACTGCACGGCTCACATAGCCTCTACCATAACGGGCTGCAACTGAGGCACGGACACCATTATATCCACCAGAGTATCGAGGCCTTTTGGCGTCCCTGTCCTCTCTCCCTCGGCCCCATAAATCCTCCAATCCCCATGTGATCTCTATCATCTGCTGGTATGGAATATTAGTCTCCAACTCTCGAGCCATGATGAAGCTAATACCATAGTTGAGCCCCTTGATAAATTGACGGACTCGATCTCTAAATGTGGAAACCAAGGCAGGTGCATACCTAGACAACTCATTGAACTTGAGAGAATATTGTGATACGATCATAGCACCATGGCGCAATTGCTCAAACTCCGCGTGCCATGCATCCCAAAGGTTATGGAGAACATACTCTTTCAGGACCATCTCTAAAAATAGAGCCCATGGTACGGATAATTCGGTGGCACTTCTCCAGAAAGCCCTGTGCCTCCTCCCTAACTAGGCCACTGAAAGTAGGAGGATGGTACTTCTTGTACCACTCGATCCTAAGCTGCTCCTCCTCATATGATGTTGCCCTCACCTCGGGCTGAATTGAGACAACCGGTTGCACTGGTATAACCTCTGGTACCTGCGCTACACTGAATCCCTGCTTTGGGGTATGGGCCACAGGAGTCTGTGCTCCTCCCCTAGCCTGAGATATTTCCGGTGCAAGTGGAATCAACCCCGCCTGAGCTAGAGTACTAAATATGCTCAAGAACTTGGCGAAAGTGTCCTGAATTGCAGGGGTATCAATAGGCACCGCAAGTGCCTACCTCCTAACTGGATCTACTACTGGCTCCTCTGTTGCAGCTCAGACAGGTGATCTAGCTACACTACATGCCCCTTCTCGGCCTTTCCTTGGCCCCGGCCCTAGCCCCGGCCTCTCGCGACTCTAGCAGGGGTGGGTATTTGATTATCGGATTCAGCGGTGCATGTTCTCATCATCTGTGAGAGAATAGAAAGACATAGATACAGAAATCTGAAGTCAACAAATTCGCATGATAAAGGATCAAAGAAGTGAAATTTCCTAAGAGTTCCATAGCCTCTCGAAGATAAGTACAATAGTCTCCGTACATATCCATGAGACTCTACTAAACCTTCTTGTGACTCGTAACACCTATGAACCTAGGGCTCTGATACCAACTTGTCATTAACCCAATTTCCCTCCGTAGGATGTCGTGATTCCACCTAGTCTGTAAGAGTAGGTAAGCCTAACATTCATGCACACTTTAACTGAGGAAATGAAAAACACATTCAAATAACTCAACAACTAGCATAAAAGTACTCCGCAACTCAACAGAACAATACTCCCAAAGTCCGGTGATACCAAGTCACAAGCTCTACAAGAGTATACTGAACATCCCTATACAACAGTATCTATAAAAAGGGAAAATGAAATAGAACTAGATAGAGGGTGACTCCGAGGCACGCGGACGACGGCTGGTATAACTTCAAGTCTACAAATCTGAACTCTACTCACTAGTGCCTAGGTTGGTAAGAGGTACCTGCAGAAGGGTAGCATGAGTACACCAAAATGATACTCAGTAAGTGCCAAGCCTAACCTCGGTAGAGTAGTGACGAGATCGGGTCAAGCCTCTACTGGAATAAATAAGAAAACTGAATAGGTACATAACAGTTTGACAATGATAAACAATGGGAATGAAACAATGAAGAAAATATACCAAGAATAGCTACACTAAACTAAGGAAATTAAGGCAACACGAACGAAAACAAGGAATAACACTCCAAGGACACAAAGCAACCAAAACGTAAGTGATGTAATAGAAAGGTATAAACTAGAATCACTACCGAGGTACCGCCTAATAGTCTCACAACACAAAAAAATCACAGTCTTCCAAAATAGCTTACCGCGTTTTAGCCCACCTTATCACAGCACGTGGCTTCGTAGTTCCCCTACTACAAACATGCGTATCAAGCATACCTTATCTTACCGCATGCATTTCAACCCTAATCCTAATACCACCACATGCGTATCAATATCACAACATATCACAAATTGCACCTCAAGTGCCCAATATCACAAATTGCCAAAGAAGTCAACAATAATAGTGTTTCCACAATAAATAGCCCATGGCTAAACCACTATATGCATAGGAGTCTCCACAATAGCGACCGAAAGTGAATAACTCCACAAGAATGGTGCTTCAACAATTTACAATGTTACCTTAATGTGAACTACGACCTTTATAACTTAATACCAAATTTAACAATAACATATTCCAAGAAATAGCAACTTCAAGTAAGGGACTCATCGGTTAAATAATGAACAAGGAATAGAGAGGACAATAACTTCAACTAAACATGTGAAGACAATTAGCAAGTCTTAAGACATGTATTAACGATGACAAGTAAAGAATGTGAAGATAGACTAAAGATGATGAATATAACATATTATGAAAACTCAATTAAAGGCATGAAAGGAAACTACATAGCTAAAACCGGTCAATTACCTCATTTAGCCCGTGTACACACTCGTCACCTTGCGTACACGGCTTTCACATATCACAATTAACACAAAACAACACCAATCCTATGGGGTAATTCCCCCACACAATGTTAGGCAAGACACTTACCTCACAATATGCTAACTCAACCCACTAGTAAGCCTTTCCCGCGATTATCCAACTCTGAACGACTCAAATCTATCCAAAACAACATCATACAATAAATACAAACTATTGAAAGCTATTTCAAAAAATAAAGTTGCAATCTTTAAAAAGAAATACAAAGTCAAGTCAAAACGTCAACCACACGCCCGCCTCTCGGAACTCGACCAAACTTACAAAATTCGAACACCAATTCGATAACATGTCCAGCCATATAAGAATTACTCACATCTGACTTCTAATTTCCTTTCCAATCCCCAAAATTTAGTTTAAAAAGTTTCACAAATTTTCCCAAACTTTTCCAAGTCAAATCACTAATTAGATGATAAAAATAACAATGGATTCATGTAATATAGCCAAATCCGGGTTAGAATCACTTACCCTGATGATCTCCTAGAAAACACCTAAACACATCGCCATAAACTAAGCTCTCTAGGTCCAGTAGATGAAAATGTGATAAAACCCTCGAACACCCCCTTTTCTACCCTGTGATTGTTGCTTTTACGGGCACACTGTCACACCTGCGGAAACATCCATCACAGATGCGATTCCAACTAATTCCATAAAATTTTACTTATGTCGACAAAATGCTCACACCTGCAAGCCCGCTTCTGCGGAGCCTCGACCGTACCTATGGTCCTTCACAAGCTCCTTACTGGGATGCACCAATGAACCCAGGACCGGGCTGGGCTTATCCGTTTCTGGGATGCACCCTCATACACCTGCGTGTCCGCACCCGCGGACAAAGCCTCCGCCGGTGCGATGACATAAGAAAAACATACCTCATCAATTCAACCAAGTCCAAAATTTTTCCGAATTCAATCTGAATCACATCCGGGGCCCTCGAGACCCCTTCCTAATATATAAAAATGTTCCAAAACACATAACGGACCTACCTGTCACGCCAAACAATCAGGGAGCATGACCAGCGCTCAACCGACTGAACCCGGTCGAGCAAGCTTGTTAGATTTCCTTCTACCCAAACTCATCCATAAATGGAGATAATACATATTTTTATTAATTAGCCAATAAGGTGATTATGTATACAATACCAATTCATTACCAATAGTTTTATCATTTTAATGTCTCAAATTTCACACACATTTTTCATAGTCTAAAATAATACCACAACATAACATTGTTTGACCTTCCCAGCACCAATATACAACCAACACTATGTCTACAGCGCCTCTATAGATAAAGAAGAGTAATATGATAATACCAGAAACAAGGCCCCGGCTATACTTCAAACACATTACACAAGGAACAAAAGAAACATGACCCCAAAATGAAGTGGGGCTCACCAAGTCATCTGGGAAGAGGGTGTACCGTTGTCACTGATCAATGTCTCCTGCTGTGGAACTACCTGCATCCATTAAAGATGTAGCGCCCCCGACAAAAGGGACGTTTGTACTGTCGAATAGCACTAGTATGTATAACTAAGCAACTTTTCAATAGAATGAATAATATTACGAGGAGGAACAATCATAAAATCAATGGAAGCCTCGAACAATACCAAAACATCAAGTTAGAACCACATAAATTTTCAAGTAAATTTCAATATTTTTTAAGTTGGAGATCCTTAGTGCCGATGTATCATCATTCACAATACCATTATTCACAATACCAATACCGCCGTACTTTTAGCACGGAGTCCGATCACGACCCGATCGGCTAGGCCATCTCATTAGAGATATCAACCACAATCACTCTCAATACCAATACCACCGTACCTTTAGCACGGAGTCTAATCACGACCCGATCGGCTAGGCCATCTCATTAGAGACATCAACCACAATCACAATTTCATTTAAAATTTCCAATACGATCACCACTATGTGTGCGGTATGGCGTTCGATCATGACCCGATCGGCTAGGCCGTCTCATTCGATACGTCAACCTTTTTATATCAGTGGCACTAGCGGCAACAATTATAAAATCATTCTTGGTTTGATGCATTGGAAACTACACTCAAAGAGCTTTTATTTGATAGGTAGATCACCTTCTAAGTCTTTATAGTTTGGTAGCAGCATGCGTTTGAAGTAGGATGTTGTGCAAATTGATACATCCTTTCCAATTAATGTATCCAACTTATTCCACACAAATTCTTGCTATTCCCAAAACTCCTTAGAATGTTCCAACACATCCTAAGCACATATTTTGCATTTCAAAATGATGTGGTTCTATCCCATAGGTCTCCTTTAATACTCGAATACGTTATTCCCAAACATTGTTGGCGCACCTTAAATTCTTAAATCATTAAGAAATTTTAACGGGGCCTTACATTTTCCCCCGCTTAGGATCATTCGTCCTCGAATTAGGGTTAGAGTCTTCCATATACACATAATGTGGCAAAGTCTAATTTGGCTAACACCAAAAAACATATCTACATACAAAAACTCAAAAATTTGGTTAACTCCACTAATTTCAATAAATTTTGATAGAGTCTCCCCTGTAACTGGGCCTATCCACTTGTCATAGAATCTCATAAACCATTCCTAACAACATACATAAACTTATGACACAATATAACATAAAAACCACATCAATCGTGGCCTCATAAGCTGTATATTACTAGAAAGGAACACCCTTAGCATAAGCTGTACAAATGATATTTAATTCATAAGGAACAATTTCATATAACGATTACATAGCTATTCAAACAAATAAGGGTACTTCTTCATTTCTTCCTCGGCCTCCCGGGTAGCTCTTCAAACTGCTGGTTTTGCCATAACACTTTCACGGAGGCAATTTCTTTATTTCTCAACTTTTGGACTTGCCAATCAATAATAGAAACTGGAATCTCTGCATGAGTCAATTCCTTATTAACCTCAATAGTCTCAACCGGAACAATGAGTGTCGAGTCTCCAACTAGTTTCTTCAACATAGACACATGAAATACCGGGTGCACTAATGACATCTCAGGTAGTTGCTCAAGCTTGTACGCTACCTCACCGATCATTTGAATGATTATGTACGGTCCGACATAATCGGGCTCAATTTCCCTTTCTTACCAAATCGCATTACAACTTTCATGGGGGAAACTTTCAAGAATACCCAATCATCTTCTTTGAACTCCAAATCACTATGACGAACATCCGAATAGGACTTCTGACGACTCTGAGCAGTCTTCAATCGCTGCTTCATGATCTTAACTTTTTCCATGGCCTGATGCACAAGGTCTAGCCCTATCAAATTTGCTTCTCCAATCTCGAACCACCCAATGGCAGATCTACATCTCCTTCCATATAAAGCCTCGAACGGTGCCATATAAATGCAAGCATGATAACTATTGTTGTAGGAAAATTCTATGAGTGGCAGATGATCATCCCAGCTACCTTTGAAGTCGAGAACACAAGCGCACAACAAATCCTCAAGCGTCTGAATAGTCCGCTTTGCTTGCCCGTCAGTCTGCAGGCGAAAGGCTGTACTACGATTCACCTAAGTACCCAGACCTTGCTGAAATGTATTCCAAATATTAGCCATAAACTGTGCCCTCTGATAAGAAATGATAGAAATTGGAGTGCCATGCAACCTGACTATTTCTTTGATATACAATTGAGCATATTGTTCTGCCAAATTGGCAGCCTTAACCGGCAAGAAGTATGCTGATTTCATGAGTCGATCCACAATCACCCAAATTGAGTCAAACTTACGAGGAGTGCGAGGTAATCCTACCACAAAGTCTATATTAATCATTTCCCACTTCCACATTGGAAGTTCTATGTTCTGCGCCAACCCACCGGGCCATTGGTGTTCGACCTTCACTTGCTGACAATTTGGACATTTCGTCACATAGTCCGCTACATTCCTCTTCATATCATTCCACCAATAGACTTCCTTATGATCATGATACATTTTTGTAGAATCCGGGTGCACAGAATACCTAGAAGTGTGAGATTCAGTCATAATTCTTTCTCGAAGACCATCCACGTTTGGAACACATAGTCGTCCTTGGTACCTTAGTGTACCATCATCCATGCCAAGAGAAAAGGCCATGGTCTTATGTTTATGAATTCCCTCTTTCAGTTGTGCCAACGATGGATCATTGTATTGCTTCTCCTTGACTTCCACAACAAGTGATGATTCAACCCNATGCTGATTTCATGAGTCGATCCACAATCACCCAAATTGAGTCAAACTTACGAGGAGTGCGAGGTAATCCTACCACAAAGTCTATATTAATCATTTCCCACTTCCACATTGGAAGTTCTATGTTCTGCGCCAACCCACCGGGCCATTGGTGTTCGACCTTCACTTGCTGACAATTTGGACATTTCGTCACATAGTCCGCTACATTCCTCTTCATATCATTCCACCAATAGACTTCCTTATGATCATGATACATTT
>AWOL01S0020582.1:0-39447 GCA_000715115.1 Nicotiana otophora
ATCTATATATATATATATATATATATATATATTTAAATATATATGAGTTTTTGGGTATGTTTACCCCTCAGATGAGAGAGATATTCAGATGATTCAGAATATGGCCTCATCGGCCTAGGTTGAGGGTTACCCCTCTAGAGTTCACAGTTATAGAGTGGTACGCTCGGGCCGAGTATGGTACCGGGTGCCGGCCACACCTCTTCAGGTTTGGGGCATGATAAGAAGTGTAGTTCTCATTCTCAATTCCTCGATAGATCAAATCGAGGTAAGAACCATAAACTTAACTTGGGATTGGCGCAATCATATTATTACCTACTTGCAGGACGGCGTACTACCAAATGATAAAAAGACCAAGAAACTGAGAATGCAAGCGGCTAGGTACAACAACATCCACAACTACCTGCATAAGAGAACATACGACGGCCCTCTGGCGAAATGCTTGGGCCTAAATCAGACGTGGCGCGTCCTTGAAGAGGTCCACGAAGGCCATTGTGGAGCTCATTCCGGCAATCGGGCTTTGGTCAGATGCCTCATACGAGCAGGGTATTGCTGGCCCACCATGAAAAATGAGGTCGTGGACTTTGTGAAAAAATATGAGCAATGCCAAAAGTATGCCCCAATGATTCACCAAGCAGGCGAACACCTCTACTTGATTACCTTACCTTGGCCGTTCATCAAATGGGGGATGGATATAGTGGGCCCGCTCCCAGTATGGCAAGGTAACGTACGCTTCCTTCTGGTTTTAACTGACTATATCTCTAAGTGGGTGGAAGCAGGAGCGTTCACCCAAATACATGAACATGAAGTGATCGCCTTTATATGGAAAAACATCATATGTCGGTTCGACCTCCCCAAGGAGATCAGCTGCGATAACGGACCACAATTCACGGCGGAGAAGGTCGCTGAATTTTTTGAGAAGTGGCATATCAAAAGAATAATTTCGACGCCATACCACCCCGCGGTCAACGGGCAAACGGAGTCCTCCAACTAGTCGATACTGAATATCATGAAGAAGAAACTTGAAGACGCCAAGGGACTGTGGCCAGAAATATTACTAGAAGTTTTGTGGGCCTACTGAACAACGCCGAAGACAAGCACAAGCGAGACACCTTACTCTTTAGTCTATGGGACTGATACAGTAATACCGGTCGAGGTCGGGGAATCCAGTCTAAGATACTCTCACGAGAGAGGACCTAGAAACGATAAAAGTAGAAGGCAGGAACTCGACGAAGTCAAAGAACGAAGAGACATGGCCTAAATAAGAATGATTGCCCGAAAACAACAAGAAGAACACTATTACAACAAGAAGGCAAAGTTAAGGCCGCTCAAAGTCGGGGACTACGTGCTTAAAGCTAAAACACAAGCAAGCAAAGACCCACGGGAAGGCAAACTAGGAACAAATTAGGACGGTCCGTACAAAATTACAGCAACAACGAATAAAGGGTCATTCCAACTAGAAATAATGGAAGAAAAACTACTACCAAACAACTAGAATATTACCTAACTCAAGTACTTCAACTTCTAAGAGATAAAGCGTCCCCCAAGCCGTACTCTTTTTTCCCTCACTTGAGTTTTGTTCCAATTGAGTTTTCTCAAGGAGGTTTTTAACGAGGAGATGAAGGGGACACTTCAAGTCGAAGTATGCAAGGACGAAGGCACAGGACGGTCAATTCATTGCTCGACCTCTCAAGCCTTCTCCAGGTCGACCAATGAAGGGACTAGTTAGACCGATACTAGGAGTGGAACACCAGCCAATGCCCCAAAATTTGTAAATCTCTCCAAGTGTATGAACAAAGCAATAATTCATGAAGTTTATTTCTATTTCTCTAAATACACAACCAAAGCAACAATGCTTAAAGTTTACGATGTCGACAAACTCGACACCTAGAAGCATATCTTTCTAAACGTAGGTTATGTTCGACTGTGCTCAAACTAACACCTACCAGACCTCGGCCACAATTAAATGTAGGTTATGTTCGACCTTGTTCGAACTAACACATACCGGCCCTCGGTTATAATTAAACGTAGGTTATGTTCGACCTTGTTCGAACTAACACATACCGGCCCTCGGTTATAATTAAACGTAGGTTATGTTCGACCTTGTTCGAACTAACACCTAACGGCCCTCAACCACAATTAAACGTAGGTTATGTTTAACTTTGTTCGAACTAATACCTAATAGCCAACGGCCATAATTAAACGTAGGTTATGTTCACCCTTGTTCGAACTAACACCTACCGGCCCTCGGCCATAATTAAACGTAGGTTACGTTCAACCTTGTTCGAAGTAACACCTACTGGCCCTCGGCCATAATTAAATGTAGGTTATGTTCAACCTTGTTCGAACTAACACCTTCTGGCCCTCGGCCATAATTAAATGTAGGTTATGTTCGACCTTGTTCGAACTAACATTTACCGGCCCTCGGCCACAATTAAACATAGGTTACGTTCAACCTTCTTCGAACTAACACCTACTGACCCTCGTCCATAATTAAACGTAGGTTACGTTCAACCTTGTTCGAACTAATACTTACTGGACGTCGACCACAATTAAATCTAGGATATGTTCGACCTCACCGGCCCTCGACCATAATTAAACGTAGGTTATGTTCGACCTTTTTCGAACTAACACCTATTGGCCCTAGGCCATAGTTAAACATGCGTTATGTTCGACCTTGTTTGAACTAACAACCACTGATCCTCGACGTTAATTAAACTTAGGATATGTTCGACCTTATTCGAACTAAGTAATTACGGCTAGAAAATCAAGGCAACCAAGCACCGAAATCAACAAAAAAAATACAAGTATAAACAACAGGAAGAAAATCAGATGCAAATAACAAAGTTGACATTTCATACTTGGAACATCTTTACAAAAGCTCATGAAAACGCCACCAACTACATACAAAGATATAAAGAAAAGACAAAAAAGAAAACTACTGGCCACCACCTTCATCGCCTGCAGTATCCTCGCCGACCTGGCCCTCAACTACGTCACCTTCTCGACCTTCAACACCCTCGACATCACCGTCTTCACCCTTAGGATAGGCAGCATCATACCATGCATTTTGCTCAAGACGGTTTGCATCTTTGTCCCCTCGCCCTTGCCGACCTCTGGCGTAGCAGGATCATACCAGTAAGAGACTCGAGCTTTATGAGCCTTGACACAAGCATCTTCAAGGGCGACCCCAGAAACAGATCCCGCCATATGCAAATCTCGGATCACATCCAACTGGGCCTCAGCATGAATCCACTCCTCGTATAATTCCCGAGGAATATTAGGAAAGTCTGAAGTATGAGAAGAGGACGGTCGCACCAGTAATTGGGCCTTCTCGGCCTCAATGGCAGCAACTCGGTCGTAGAGGTCAGAATTCTCTTTCTCCAACTCTCCGATCCTCTCATCAAGCCGCTCCTCTTTCAACATTGTCGTTTCTAAGTCGTTCTGCCGCTCAGAACGGAGGGTCCGGATCACCACCTCAAGGGCCTCCATCTTCCTCGAAGCCCTTATCCAGTTCGTTTTGCATTTTCGATGATCTCGCTATGAAGAACCTCCATCTGCAGGCGACACTCATCCAATTGCCCGCGCAACTCGATCACCTGCGTCTGGAGGTCGCCGCACTGAACCTCCACGGCCCTACTGACCTCGAGCTCTTCTTGTTCTTTAATTCTCAACGTCCCCTCAAGGACACTGAATTGCTCGATGACCTTCACCAGCTCATCATCTTTTTGCTTCAACTCATCCAGAAGTATCTACAAATTGTCGCCTTCGGCAAAATGCCTGCGGATTTCCTAATACTTGCCACGGTACTCAAAGTATTTGCACTGAAGTTTCCTAAAGATAGCCTTATGCCTCTCCTCCTTTCGGGCGCTTTAGATTTCCAAGATGACGATCTGCAATCACAAAAAGAAAGAGAGTCAAATACGAGAACACATATGCTGACGAGAATAAAGCACTAAAACGAAGACCAAAAATCTAAACAAACCAGACAAGAAAAAGAAGCCTTGAAAAATTTACCGTGAGAGCGAGGCTGGCTATGCTCCTCGATAAGGTGGCATCATCCAACTCCTCAAGGGTTTCACTCTCCACCTCGGAACAAAGGGGACCGAGGACAGGGACCACATTCTTTACGTTTTTAACATGTCACTGTCCATGGGGATCACGATGGTCCACGTAGACCCTTCCAGTCTCACTTCGAGCTGAGTAAATCCCTCTTCCACCATCCTCAGCTCTGCAGCGTCAAGGTCTAAGCTCGTCTCATAGCCATCCTCGACCACGCCTTTGTCCCTTCTATTAGCCGGCGAAGAAGCACCATCAGCCAGTCGTGAGGTCGATGTCCCCTCTTGCCGCGAAGTATCAGAAACCCTTGCAGATGGCCCTTCGGCTTTCGTTGTCATAGAAATCAAGGAGACGCCCTCTACGGCCTCAGCCGATATCGGGACCTCGTATGCCAGCTCGACATCGTCTTCAAGTCTTATGGTCACCATCCCGTGGATGGTAAAATCATCCATCACGGAATCTACAGCCCGGATAACCCTGTCACCAACATCCACTGACCTTCTCTTGCAGGGTACCAAATTCCCATCGCTTGGCGATGATTCCTACTTCTCGTCTACAAGACGGAATAAAGGTGAAGCCGGAAGCTCAACTGTCAAAATATTTGCAGGCTGGGAGCTGAGGCAGCAGTAGCGGTAGTGGTAGACAGAGCCGAAGACCGAGCAGACCCAGTCACGGTCGAGGAGGGAACAGAAACGGAAGAGCAATTAGGCCTAGTCTCGGTCGTAGGGGGGATAGACGCCGAAGAGGAGGCAACTTTCCTCTTACTGAATGCAGGAGGGGGAGCTTTCGGCCTCCTCAAAGATCCTCGGGCTGGAAAAGAAAGAATCAAAAAAGGTTATCACTATCAGCAAAAGCAAACTATAAGAAATAGGTGTTTAATAGGCCAAAACAAAATGAACAAAAATAGGCGAGCTCACCGGTCAAGGAAGAAGCAAGCCCAAACTTCTTAAAGAAACCCGGCCACTCGTGAATCCCCACGATGTGAGGGAGAACCCGACCAACCCAATCAGAAATATCCCCGACAAAAGGAGGGGGCGTAGTCTTGGCTGTATAAGAAGGGAACAAAAGTTCAAAACCCACGACTAGAACAAGCCAATCAAATGTTTCAACAAAAAAGGTTAGACGCTTATGAGTATAATTCCACATCTCGGGAAAGTCGTCTACGTTGGCCACCACGTCCTCGGTTCTGACAAAGAAAACATTGTGCCAGAACTACCGGCTCACCTTATCGTCCATCTTCACCACCAGGAACTTGCCCCCTCAATGGTGAAGGTTCAACATTGTCCCCTATAGAAGCTAGGGGCGAAGAGATGCATCAAATGTCGAAGGGTGATCTCGACCCCGACCAATTCTACGAACTTAGTAAACATCCTAATGAGCTTGTATATATATGGTGCTAGCTGAGCAGGACAAACGCCATAGAAACGACAGAACTCCTCCTCCAAGGGGAGAAGGGGAAGAGTATAGCCAACATAAAAGGGGTAGGCGTAGAACGCACAATACCCAGGGGCGGTGGACTTGTACCACGTCCTGCCCTGCAGGGACCAACTCGATATGAGCGGGAATGTCATATTTAGTCCTAAGCTCTAATAAATTGGCCTCTTTCATCGCCGACTCAGAGATCTTGGGCTCAGCCTTAGGCGCCTTTGTAAAGTCAGACCTAACTTTATTACCACGAGGAATTATCTCTTCCACCGTGGGAAAGTTCTCATCCTCCACAGCCACAGAGACACCCTCCACGTGAGGAGGCAAGACCATCGCCGAGGGAACCGGGTCATTTCCCTCACTGGGACCAGAAGATACTTTAACCATAGTTCTAAAGAAATAGAGGGTATTCGAATAACGAAAAGTTAAACGCAAAGAGGATCTTTAGAGCAGGGAAGGAAGATACACAATAATGGAATAAGAAGAAAGAGGCACAAGGTTTCAATATGGGAAATATGTAAAACACGAGTTTGTGCCCTCACATCCCTATTTATAAGAATTCGTATGTCGAAACCAAGAAATTATGCCATCATTACCTAGCACAGATATCGAAGCGGTAGATCCAATCAACAGACGCACGCGAAATGACGCAAAACATCAGAAAAATATACCATAATGACGCATGATGTCATGACGTCACTTTGATCCAGAAACGATGCAACCCCAAAGGTTATGGCTCACGAAAGGCCATGTCACCATCTCGTCCAATCTTCTCGACCACGACAAACAGAATCCGCTCATCAAGGCCGTTTTGAGGCCGCCTCAATAAGCGAAGGGACTAACTGTATAGGTCAAAATCTGTCCTAAAATATTTAGGGCAATATAACACTAAGGAATGGGTCAATCGAGGTCAACCAGGAAGCAGCGAGATTTGTGGTCGAGATGTCAACAACGGGCGAGATTGAGCACCATTAGCAGAGTTGTAACAGCTCGTTTTTAAAGTGGGATATTAAAGAGAATATTTTAGTGGATATTCTCTGCACTTGTACTATTAGGGTGTGTTAGGAGTATGTCTCATATATATATAGAAAAAGAGACAGTGATGTAAGGCATGTAACATTTATTTGATAAGAATAGACTTTTGGGAAAAGATTCTCTCTTTTATAAAGATACAAACACTACCCTTTCATCAAGATTTTTGTTTATATTATTCCATACTTTTCTATCAGATCCGAAAATAATTCGAACATTCTAGGATTTATCTGTCACTCATCATTGTCAGGAAGGACAATCATCTAGTTCATCCTTTATTGGGTGAACCACTTCTCCCATTTACTAAAATGTCATTTAATGTTATTTATTATTAGTTCTTCCTCCATTACTGCTCACACTTTTTAGAACAATTAATGTATATTGTAGTCAACCCACTACCAGATCTGTCTAATGCTATTCACGTTTTCGGAACTCACATCTAGAGATATTATATTTAACTAAGTTTAATCCATTATTATATAAACTCAATTGTTTTAGCCGAAAGTTATATTTTTTGGTAAAAAAATTGTTATCACATCTAACCGTGTTTAAGATAGATGCAACAAAAACACCAACGAACATTCCCCTTGATCCAAATAACTTAAAGTAAGTAGTGTGGAACAATAAGACAAAAGAGTTCATTAGAACGTGTATACCTCAGCCTAGCTCCTTGTAGGCCCACGAATGTTTGCCTACTGTCGGCAAATTAGATTAGGGATAGGATAATCTGTTTAGTCATAAGCATTTTTTAAAGATAGCTTCAAGTAATTTTAAAGAATCATGTTAAATACAATTCAAAAGAGAGAGGTGTCTAAATTCTTCAATAGAGTCACTATTATGAACAAAGGTCATGACATTTATTATATTCCCTCTCCATGCGTCGGCAAAACTTCTTTTGTAAATATCTACAAATTAAGAAAAGAAAAAGGCAATAATAGAGGCTTCTTTTTTCGTTAGTTTTTGTGGCACGCAGATCTTGAACAGTGGTGAACGTCAAAAAGCATTTCTCCAACTATTGACAAATTTGATTCTCCTTTTTACCCACCTTGAAAGTTACAAGTAGAAACTGGTATTGAATTCCAGTTTCATCTCGATTGTTCTTGTTTGTACCAAGAAAAAATATGAGAAAAGTGACTTTTTTGTTTTGCTTTTTTGAAACTACGAGTAGGAAAGGAAAGGAACAGAAAAATATTTAAAACGTTCATTTATATTTGATTTGACAATACAAAAGAAATAGACAAATTGAAGGGATTGTATATAGTTCTATGCTAAACCATTTTTCTCTATAATAAAAGAATTACCCTTTGTTAGTGGTGGCAAACAGGCGGGTCGGGTCGGATATTTGCGGGTCGAAAACGGATCATTCAAAAAATGAATAAATTATCCGAACCGACCCGTATTTGAGACGGATAAAACATAGGTTACCGGCGGATAATATGGATATCCATGGCTTCTTGAATATGATCACTTATGGGGGAATTCCTAGTCTCTCAAACTTGAGAAACCCCCAATTTGAGGCTTTACAAATGTAAAAGTTAAACACATTAGTTATCTATTGATTATCCATTTGGTTAACCATTTTCTAAGTGGATAATATGATTCTTATCCATACTCAACCCATTTTTAAAAAGTTCATTATCCAACCCATTTTTTAATGGATAATATGGGTGGATAACTGCTTTCTTTTAACCATTTTGCCACCTCTACCCTTTGCGTTCCATTTCATATGATATTTATTTCTTTTTAGCTTGTTTATAAAAGAATTATATTTTGCCATATTTGGAAATAATTGTCTTTAAACTTCCTATTTCTGCACAATGACATAATTTTATAGTCCCATGAATGTCATGATATTTTTAAAACCATAATTTCTTTTAAAAAAATCTTAGATTTTGTGCCCAATCAAACACACGTATAAAATTCAATGAAATTGATAGACTAATTTTTAGTTTTTTATTTGAAACTTTATTGATGATACCATCTAAATATTATATCCATGATATGATCAATTCAAAGTAAATGTTATCCCTTGTAAAGTATGTCTTAATTTAGGCTAGGAAACAAATAGAAAGATGGATATACGAAATGATCTGACCTTTCTAACAAGAACTTCCCAACTCATAAGCAATCGAGGTCCCTTTACAAAGGTATCTAAAGTGAATGTTCACACCTTCATGTTTTTCTTTTTAGTTTATTTTTTTCTTTCTTTTAGTACTTTTATTTTCTTTTTACTTCTTTAGGCTTTGAGGAAGAATGTGCTAGAATTATGAAATAAAAATTATAAATTTCATATATTGACGATGTAAAAATAATTTATACCATCTGATTATTTGAAGGCGATAGCAAATAATTCTTTATATTAACATTAATTGGCCTTAACCTTAAAAAATGGGAAGCAATCTTCAATAGAAGATCAAAATCAGTTTATATAACTTAAATTTTTAAAAAAGAAAAACAAAAGTGAAAAGCTAGAGGAGCAAAGATTAGTGGAGATCGAGTGGTTGTGACTTGTTATAGATACAACAACAATAACAATAACAACCCAGTATAATCCACTAGTGGGATCTGGGGAGGGTAGTGTGTACGCAGACCTTACCCCTACCCTGAGGTAGAGAGGCTGTTTTCAAAATGACCCTCGGCATCCTTCCCTCCAAGAACTCCCCACCTTGCTCTTGGGGTGACTCGAACTCACAACCTCTTGGTTGAAAGTGGAAGTTGCTTACCATAGAACAACCCACCTTGTCATAATGACTTGTTACAGATAATGTGTGTTTTTTCTTTTACTTTTTCTTTCAAGATTAGTCAAAGTAACACACCCCACAGTTCAAGTTCATCCTCTTACACCGTGGCTTAGCTTATGCTACTATAAATAGACCTATTTAGTAGTGGTCTCTTCACTCACCACAGAAAAGAAATACAGTACTAAAGAATTTTAAGAAAATAAGAAAAAAGAAATGGCTGGCTATCCCAAAGTTGTTGCAACTGTTTTCCTTATGCTGATGCTGGTTTTTGCTACTGGTAATTAATTTAATTTCTTTTCTTATTTGGTCTTGATATGCAACAACGCTATTCTGGTTGATCTCGCAGAATTTTTCTTACCGTACCATTTGTAGGTGCAAAACCAGACCATCATAAAAAATATAAAAAAGGGGACGTGTTTCTTGTTGATTTATAAATTCTTTCCTTGGATATTACATTTTCCATCAAAGACCTTGCGGAATCATGAGTTAAATATAAGTCGAATTATATACCTATCTTACACTAAGGAACATCGTTTATCAGTTGTTACACGTACCAAAATTATTTTACTGTTTATTAATTCCTCATTGGTTTCTTTAATATTAAATTCAGAGACAGATTTTTACTTAAAAAAAGGTACATATAATAATATCATATAAAGTGCATATATTAGTTTTATCTAAACTTAGTGAGTTATGTTAATGCACAGAGATGGGACCGATGGTGGCTGAGGCGAGGACCTGTGAGTCGCAGAGTCACCGATTCAAGGGACTGTGTTTCAGTAAGAGCAACTGTGCTTCTGTTTGCCATACAGAGGGCTTTTACGGTGGCCACTGCCGTGGATTCCGTCGCCGTTGCTTCTGCACCAGACACTGTTAATTAACTTTACTGGAGTTACTCTTATGTGTACCAACATCTTCTCGTTTCTTCTTCTGCTTGTCATGAAATAAGAATCACCATCTGAACTTAAAAACAGAATGGTTAATTCCGTTCTGTTTCCTGGGAGTTAATGGTTGCTATTATTGTTCCTGGCAACTTTTAATTGCCAACATTTTCAGTTATTATTAGTACTATGGATCTAGAATTTCTAAAATATGGGTGCACTATTAAAAATGGAAGAAAAAAAATATTAAGTGAAATTTAATAATCTATATTTTTTTTAGATAAATAACTTAGTATTCAACTTGGTACATTATTCAAACATTTTGGAGCATCGATGTCAACATATAATATTAGGTCAATTTTATGAAATATATTACATAAAATAACTATTTTGACGTAAAGATTATGGATGCATCGAAAAAAGACCTAAATCCGCCAGATTAGACGCGAGGTTTTATATACTCACAAGTAAACTTCTAGCGTGGATGATATAGTAGTACTTATGTCAAATAATTAGAGTTAAAGAATCGTTCAGTAACCTAAATGTTTTTTAACTATTCCTAGCTAGTCGCTCAGGAGCGTATGCAGCATATGGGCAACTGGTTCATCCAAACTCAATCTTTTCAACCTACAATATATTTACGTGAATATTCATTAAAATTTCAACTAATACTAATAGATCTAAATACATAATTTAATAAGTACAATGAGGGGTGTCAATGAATTTTTAAAAATTGACTAAATCAATCGAAGTGTACCGAACTAATTATTAGATTTCTCTTATAAAACTGTAGATTTTTATATAAAACTATAAACCGATGAATGATGATTAGGGCAGGTCTTAAATTTTTAAAAATAAATCAAAAAAAATACTTAACCGTCCCGAATAATTTTATGTAATAAAAGTATATTTTATATATTAAGTTTAAAAATAATAAAAATTAATTTTTTCCTTGGGCCTTGTGATTATGAAAATGTTTACAAACCAACAAGTAATTAAAGTCCAAAGTCTCAACTCTCAAACTTATTATGATACTCGTTTATTAGTTCTAGCTATCATCTTGAATGACAAACCACAGGTATTCCATCGATCTTGAGTAGCAAATCATAAGGTATTGAATATTTTTCCTCTCGTATGATTTATATATTTTTTATTGTATATTCCAACTCGTGTGATCTATATTTCTTTTGGCTTTGCTCAATTTCTCTTATGGTGTAGTTGAATAGTGGGGCAAATCTCTATTATGGCTATTTTTCATATTCTCTTGATTCAATCTTTTAAACTCTAAGAATGTCTAGAGAGTTTTGTTGAAGTCTTAAGTAAATTCGTATTTCATCACATTTTAACTTCTATAATTAGTGACTCTTACATGACATTTTAAGAAAAATATTAAAAATTAATCGAACCGTTCTAATATCGAAGAGAAACCGAGATGATTGGGATAGTTTCGAAAAGTCTAATCTTGATTATACAAAATAGGATAATCGAAAAATTAATATGGTTCACATTTTATAAAATAACCGACCGAACCGAACTATTGACACCTACGATAAGCATAAAATACATTGATAACATAAAAATCTTGGTACACTGTCAATGGTGTATAATAAGGTTTAATCTTGTCGGGAAAAAAAGTATGATGTTTGTTACTCGGGTTCCTTTTTTTTTTTTTTTAATTTCATCCCGTGTTAGTTCAAAAGTATGATCATTTGCTAATTTGCCTTTTGATCTCTCTACCATAGACCTTGGTCTTATTATATAGTACAACCTAAGAAGGCTTGGAATCGGATCTCACCACTTCAAATTAGGTAAAGTTTACTCTTTGGAGCTTACATCATCTCCATAACACCCCTCAACCCTACCATCTGTACGTTTCTTTGTGGCAATCCTTATCTTGATAATTAGGCATTAAATACCAATCATTTAAAAACCATACATAATTTATTTAGAAGTATTGTAAAGTAATAATAAAAGAGCAGCAGTACTGAAAGATTAAGATAAAAAATGTAAAGAGGCCGAGAGAAGTTTCTTCTATCTTCAAGTGTATATTCCATAGGATAATTCCCTTTTTATAAGATACAAAGTACATTCAAAGTTCACAAGATACATCCTAACAATTAAGTGACAACATATATATAGGTATATAGGGCAAAATATGTTCATATTAAATACTTGCATAACTGAGAAACACGTGAAACTAGAGACAGATGAAAAGCAAGACAAGTGAAAAACAAGTCTGGAGGCCGCAATCTCGGTTGTCCGCGAAGGGAATGTTACTCATAAAGACAAATAAGTGCTTGCCACCTGGTAACATTCAATGGAGAATATTCTATAGCATTAAGTACATAGGCCGTTACAGAGAATATGACATTCATAGCTTGCCGTTACACATTCTTCAATGGCCCCCATAATTGTCATTTAAGAAGGGCTTGATCCTAGGACCTTATTCCCTAGGTGCATCTATAAATAGCGAGTACAACAGTCATTGCAGGGACATGAATTTTCTGACAAACTTATGCTATATACAGTTTAAAGCTCAATAATATTTTATTTTCTTGCTTATTAATATCGTTATTACTGCCTTCGGAAGCTCTACTCCCGAAAACAAGATCTATGTTGTCTTATCTCGATTTCAACGCTAAGTCTTACATTCTTATTTAATTTATTTATTATTTTGGGATCGAATCGATTCGCTTGTCTATAAACTACGTATAAATTAAATTATACCGTTTTATGGGTAAACAGTTTGGCGCCCACCATGAAGCTTAGACAGTTGCGTAATTGAGTTGATCCTTGCATTTATTACTAACTTGTTTAATTCTTTGTTCTTAGCACAAATCATAAGAAATGGCAGATAACGATGTCAACGTTGCACACAATGTTGAGGCCCAAGGAAATAAGCCTCAGCACAAAGACTCGATCGGTGATACCCGCAACGAGGGGGAAAAGGCCACGCCAGTCCATGGCGGGCAATATTAATGACATGTTCAACAGGGAACTCCTGATAATGCTTAAGACGAGCACGTCACTGAAACAGTAAAAATCTTGAGGGAGCAACAAAAGGCTATTATGGGCCACCTCTTACGACAGGATCAGGTCATGGCGGAGTTGAGGCAGGTGTTGTCGGGCGCTTCCAACAACACGAATGGACGAGGTCCAGTTCCTCCCGGTGCTCCCGCAAACCAAACAACTCAGAGGGTTGACAACAATAACCCGAGGGATAAAGTCGGCTTCAACAGGGCCGGGGGGAACGATAGCGGATCTGGTAACAATAATGAGAATGATACCTTTAAGACCAAACTCAGGTCGTTTATGAAGGAACTAAACGCCTGAATTTGATCAAATTCCAGGTGTACCGCTAATATTGAAAGGGCCTGATTCAAAGAAATACATATAGTTGCCGTTCATACTAAGCGCGGCACAAAAATTGATCCCGAAGCAGTTCAAGATTCCAGACGTGCCGAAATATGATAGGACTTTGGATCCTCAGGAGCACATCACAAGCTATACAACGGCAGTGATGGGGAACGACTTAGCTCCGCACGAGATTGAGTCAGTCTTAATGAAGAAATTTGGGGAGACCCTCACAAAAGGGGCCCTGACATGGTATTCGCTTTTACCCGAGCACTCAATAGATTCCTTCGAGATGCTCACGGATTCTTTTATCAAGGCCCATGCCAGAGCCAAGAAGGTACATGCCCGAAAGGCTGACATATTCAGGATTGCACAAGGAGAGCCAGAATTGCTGTAGAGTTCATGACCAGATTCCAGAAAGAAAGGATGTTGCTACTGGTTATACCAGACGAATGGGCAGCTGAAGCATTTACTAAAGGGATGAATTCGAGAAGTTCTGACGCTTATCGGAAGTTGAAAGAAAGTCTACTCGATTTCCATGCAATAACATGGATGGATGTTCATAACCAGTATGAGTCAAAGATAAGAATTGAGGATGACCAGCTCGGTTTCCCAGCGTCAACCAAGGATCTGGACCGGAAGAAGAATAGGGAGAAATTGAAGGATGATTTCGACACAGATCGGTGGTCTTATAGAGGTCGATTTTTGCCCTACGTAAGGGTCGAAGGACGCGGCAGAGTTTTTTGGTGCGACCAGAGTAACGGATCATTGCAGGACAAGGACATATCGATCTCCCGAGACTCCTCCTACCCCAGGCTATTTGATATAAATTCAACGTCAGCGTAGTGAACTAGTATCGGCTTTAAGGAACATTAAAGAAGCACGGTTCCCGAGGCCAATGAGATATGATCCCATTTAGAGGGATCCTAACTTATTGTGCGAGTACCATGGGATCAATGGCCACCGGACTGGGGACTGCCGGCATTTGCATGAGGAGGTGGCAAATTGATGAAAAACGGCCATCTCAGAGAATTATTAAGCGATCGGGATAAGAACAACTACAGCCGCAATCGGGATAACGCGAAACCCTCGAAAGAGGGAGAAGATCCCCCCCGTCTAACGATCAACATAATTTTCGGGGGGAACAATATTAATGGTGTAAATTTCTCGGCAGCGAGAAAGACGAAGGTATCGGTGACTCTTAGCAAGAGACTCCGCGAAATCGCTGAGGACGACATCACTTTCACAGAGAAGGACGCAAATAGACTCTTACTACCGCACAACGATGCCTTGGTAATCTCTCTTAATGTTTTAGATTTTAAAATTAAACGTGTTTTGGTGGACCCAGAAAGTTCAACCAATATTATCCAATGGAGAGTGCTGGAGCAAGCCAAGCTGACCGTAAGTATCATTCCGACCACAAGCTCCTCGTCGGGTTCAATTTGGCAAGCGTGACAACCCGAGGAGAGATTAAGTTGCCTACGAAAGCCGAAGAGGTAATGAAGATGACCCTTGTTGAAGTAGTAGACGGCAATATGGGCTACAATATTATCCTTGGGAGGCCTGGGCTACATGAGATGAAAGATGTACCATCAACATATCATCAACTACTGACATTCCCAACTCCGGAGGGAATTAAACCAATAAGTGGAGACAACCGGTGGCAAGGGAGATGAACGCGATCTCAGTTTCCAGTAGCAAAGGGAAAGAACATGCGGAATAGCAATTATAGTAACCGATGCCTGCTCCTGAGTCAAACAAAGTCAACTAGGGGGAGGAGTCGTCGGACCCTTTTCAGGTACCAAGATATTTCTAGGTACCAGAAGAAACGGCCGCAACAAAGTCCACAGCGGAAGAACTCGATCAAGTCGCGTTGTTCAAAAAGTTCTTGGAAAGAATCCACCATAGGAAGGCCTTGAAACCTTAATGCACACCTAGTGTTTGATAAAATACTCAAGTGAGCTGGAACTATGAACTTTTTCCTAATTTGTGTTTAATTTTGCTATATCTCTAAATTGATCAAACTTTTTAGGATTCCGGAACTGTGTAGTGAATTAGAAAAATCTCAAAGCGAGGTATATTGGCTAAAATCTTCTCTTAGAATTGAACCCCATAATATCCTTGAAAGTCTCGTGATGCTCATTATAAATTGATTATTCCAAATAAGCCTTGGGTCAAAATAAATATGCGTTCAATATGCATTCCAAAGATTCTTGCTATGTTGAGTCATTGTTGAGAATGTGGTTTAAGTATGAGTTGTATGTTATTATGTTATGATTTAAAAGCGCGATTCTAATGAAAACAATCATATCAATTGTGTAAAAATTAATATGTGCCTAATACCATAAATTGCTCAAATGTGTGTATAAAGTCTTAATTAGAAAGGCCTTGTTGTTGATTATCTATTATGATATTTGAAAGTGAAAGAAGAGAACATGAAATATGATGTCCAATCATCGAGCCAAGAATGATATTGCGTCATGACCATTGGTGCCAATGAAATAAATAATATGAAAAAGATTACGAAATAAGTGATAAATCCTTTTATAATAAATGTCTTGGGAGTATCATTTAGCCACCGAAGAACGGTAGGTCGGAACAACCTAACCCTGAAACTACACATGTCGGTGTAGGAGCGATTGAGGGGTAAATCCCCATGCTAATCTGATGAGATGTTTCCCCTTAAATGGAATGAGATTATAGCTAGCGAGATGTGATATGATGTTGACCCAAACGACATTGTGGTGAGATGGCTTAGCCGATCGGGCTGAGATCGGACACCATGTCGCGCACATGGTGGTATTGTGAGTGTATGTCTCGGGTTAAGACGTCTTAGCCGGTCGAGCTGAGATCGGACTTTGTGCTAAAACACAGTGGTATATCGCTGCTAAAGATCTCCCAACTTAAATTACTGAAACTTAGTGGAAATTTACCTTTCCCCTAACTTGTCACCTTGATACTGTTTGAGTCTCTTATTCATTTCATGTTTTATTCTCCGTTTACTGTTACTCGTTCTATTGAGAGGGTGTTTAGTTTTACATACTAGTACTATTCCATATGTACTAACGTCCCTTTTGCCGGGGGCGCTGCATCTTTAATGGATGCAGGTAGTTCCATAGCAGGTAGTATTGATCAGTGATAACAGCACACCCTCTCCTCAGTTAACTTGGTGAGACCCACTTCATTTCGGGGTCTTGTATCTCTTATCATTTGTACATAGCGTTTTGAGGTATAGCCGATGCCTTGTTGCCGACATTGTCATAACACTCTTTTGTTCCTGTTAGAGGCTTCATAGACATAGTGTGGGTTGTATCTGTTTTTGGGAAGGGTAAACAAAAATGTTGTAATCGTGTCATCTGTTCCACTTTAACTATGATTGTACAATGTACTATTTTGGAGACTTATTAATGATGTAACTAATGGAAATGAACTGATGTCATTAACGTGACCTCTTACTGTCTAATTAATGAAATGTATCCGTCTCTTTATACATGGGTGAGTTGGGTAGAAGGTATTGTAAAGGCTTGCTTGACCGGTGTATCCCGGTTGAGCGTCGGTCATGCTCCACGAGGTCGGGGCGTGACAGTGAGGCAAAACATATGTCCTATTGCCGAGGTCAGAAACAAATTCTTCAAATAGGAGGTAAATCGTTTGCTTGATATCGGTTCAATCCGGGAGGTAAAGTATCCTGACTGTATAACTAACGTAGTAGTAGTTCCCAAGAAGAAGAATAAATTCCGCATGTGCGTAGACTATAAAGATCTAAATAAGGCCTATCCCAAAGACACATTCTCATTGCCAAACATTGATCAAATGATTGATGCGACGGGCAGGCACGAGTTAATGTGTTTCCTCAATGCTTACTCCGGGTACAATCAAATCAAAATGAACCTGGAGGATCAGAAAAAAATTTCGTTCATAACGAACTTCGACACATATTGTTATAATGTGATGCATTTCAGGCTAAAGAACGCCGTAGCTACTTATCAGAGGCTTGTAAACAAAATGTTTGAGAAACAAATAGGGAAAACCGTGAAAGTTTACATAGATGATATGCTGGTTAATCCTTTGAATGTAGGTAATCATCTTAAACACTTGCAAGAAACCTGTTAGGATCGGGAACCCGGGTAGTGCGAAATTTAGCCAAACAACAGTATAATGACAATAACAAAGACAATGGAAGTTGATAATAACGGCAATTAAAGTAGATAAAGAAGACACAAATTTAACGTGGTTCGGTCAAAGTGACCTACGTCCACAAGTAGAGATGGGCAATTTACTAAAACAATAAAAGTACAAAAGAGAGTGCAAAATTAGAGTAAACACTCTAATTAATCCCAAATACCCTAAGAGAATAACCTCACAAGATCACTCCAAAGAAAGGGTTCACACAAGTGCTTCTCAATACTAACTCTCATACAAAACACTCTTAATAAAGGAAAAAAGGAAGAAACAAGAATTGAAGATAAGTCTTGTTGGTGTATTTCCAAATGAGTAGAGAGTCCTCATTATATAGGAAGAGAAGAAATAAATGCTTGGCCAATAATTGGCCACATCCTCTCAAAAACAAGGCCATTTATTTGGCCAACAAGGCCTTAAATAAAAGGCTCCAAATGTGCCAACAAGGCTCACAAATAAAAAATCTAAAAATAAGGCCACCTTTTACAAAACCTTTGACATCATAAGGAAGCACAATATGAAGCTCCCAAAAAGTGTGCATTCAAAGTCAGCTCTGGTAAGTTCTTAGGGATTCTGGTGTCGCAAAGAGGGATCGAAGTCAATCCTAATAAAATTAAAGCCATCGAAGACATCCCTTACCAGTTATCAAAGGTGAAAAAGGTTCATTAAGAAGATTCATTTTCCGGTCTTTGAAAAAATGTCATCACTTCTTTTCACTTCTCAAAAAGAAGAAGAACTTCGAATGGACTCTAGAATGCCAGCAGGCTCTAAAAGATTTGAAAAGGTATTTGTCGAGCCCTCCATTATTATCGAAACCAGAGGGAGGCGAATAGTAATTCAAAAGACAACCTCTGTTATTTTAAAGTAGGAGACTTTGTTTTAAGGAAAATAACTCAAAACCCCCAGGAGCTCAACGTAGAAAAACTAGGTCCAACGTAGGAAGGCCCCTACCGGGTTTCAGCCGTCACCAGGAAAGGAACATAGTAATTGGAAAATCAAGACGGAGTAAAGTTACCGAGAAACTGGAATGTAGCACACCTCAAAAGATACTATTTCTGATGAGCACCGCCTATACTAAAAGTATGTGCTGCACTCTTTTTCCCTTTATCCAGTTTTTGTCTCGATTGGATTTTCCTGGAAAGGTTTTTAACGAGGCAGCAACGGAAAGCATACTACGAAGGAAGCTTCGCTAGCAGAAATAAGATCTTTAAATGACAAGTCATGCAAGCAATGAGCCACTACGGGACGCTTAGATAGTCTTTTGCTCGATAGCAAAGTTCCTACCGGAAAACAAAGCTTGCTATCGGGCCAAGGGGTTACCCGACCGTTCACGAGTGCAAATCACTGGGGGGTGGTTAGGTAATCTTTGGCTCTGTAGCAAAGTTCCTAACGGGAAGCAAAGCTTGATATCGAACCAAAGATTATCCAACCATTCACTAGTGGAATCTTCAAAGGAGCAAGACTTCCAGTGTTCAAATTCGCATTCTTCGCATTCGAGCATTGGGGGGATGATATGATAATACGGCAACACAACTGCCACATGAACTGGGACTACACAATCCGGGAACAAAGTTGTATCATCGGGACCAGGGACTACGCGGCCAGCCCTGTAAAAACAAGTTGTAAAAATTAGGCACAAGTAATGGCAATTTCTTTTAGCACAACAAATGATTATGTGCTTTTGAAAATTGAAGGAATAAAGTAAAGTCCTTTTATTTTATCTTGTTTCTTGTCCGAACGATGAATTAATTTTATCATTTGAAAGTCAAACAAGTATTTCAAATACTAGTGCCAGAATGAGCAGGAGACGTCTTCTTCAAGAGAACCGTAAACACAAGAGGGTCCTCTCTTATGAAACCCTCACAGTAAAGGGTTGATTTTGGTAGAACTTATGCCCGAAATCCAAATGCTATCAGGAAAATTGCACCTGAAGCCTTGTATAATTCGACGCAAAGAGAAATACTTGTGCAATACTTAAAAGAAAAAGCACTTCTATATAACAACGTGCCAAGCAACACAACTACAAAAGTATGAAGTAAAAGATAAAAAGGAGAGCAAAAAGCTAAACTACTACATCCCCAGAATTTGGGGGAAGAGAAGCATATGCGCCCCTGGGAGAAGTAGGTGGATTTGTTGTCGGCTCGAGGTCTTGAACTTCATCATCATCCCATTCATGATCTTCTTCAGTTCCCAAGAACTTAGAACCGAAACCAGAGGAATCAGTCGCATCAGGTTGGACCGGGAGGCCCCTTTGGGCAATTAACTCCAGATCACGGGTCGTGGCAATCTCGGCATCAAAGTCAATGACACCCGCTTTGGCCTCCTCCAAGGTTTTTCTCCTCATGCTGTACATATATGTTTTTTCACCAAAGAGGGAAGCCGCTCGGCTCTGAAGCTCTTCCTTAAGCTAGTCAACCTCGGTCGAAAGGTTATTCCGCTCGAATCTAGCAGCTTGAAGGCTAACATCAAAGTCACCGATAGTGGAGTTATAAACTTTATTATGCTCCATGACCTTCTTATACTTCTCCTCCATCCGGGCATGCTTCTACTCCGCGGAGGCAACTTATTCAGTTTTGCATTTCAAGGCCGCCTACAAATTATTTATTATTTCAGTGGAGGCAGCCTCGCGATCGACAGCAACTAGAACAATATTTTGTACCTCGAACCACTTTGCCTTGGCCTCTTCAAATTGTACCCTTACCAGAGCGACCTCTTGGCTGATGGTCACCGCCTCTTGCTCGCTTTGCGTCAATCGAGCCTTCAACTCAACGGCCTTGGAAGCTTGTGCGTCCAGTGCAGAGAGGCGAGCAATAATTTGATCTCGCTCGGCCAACAGTTAATCCCGCTCGGATGTGAGCTTTTCTTTATCAAGGATTAGCCTCTGAAGGCCCTCGGAAGCAAGAAAGTTAGCCTGCCAAAACAAAAGTACAATTTAAAAATCTTGCCATAACAAAGTTAGAAGGCACAACAGAAGGAACAAAGATCATGCCGTCGCTACGTTTTGCATGGAATTGTTCACCATAAACTTTTCCCAGAGAGACTGTATTTTATTCCTATCCTTCTCTGAAGACAGAGGCTTCAGATAATTGGCAAGTTCCAACGGCCAAGACAGCAAATGGCATTCGGTAAAAACTGAGAGGGAGACGCTCCTCCTCATTTAAGGATCTGCGGACGGGCTGAATATTTATATCCCAAATTCCCATGAACCGGGGACTGGGGAGGAGGGACATCTTCATCTCGGACGATTACGGTCGGTGAAGATGATGTAGCAGTTGTTGGTGGAGAGGGCAAGGTTCGCGAAAAAAGAGATGAAGCTGATGGCGTTGTAGGTTGAGAAGCAGCTGCGGCAAAAGCAGTGCTAGTAATTGGTTGCTCATCAACCGAAGACGGAAGAGACTCGGTACCCAGCCTCATGGTATCGGGAACATCGACTAGGACTCGGAAGCGAGAGTTGGCATCTTCCACTATATCATATTCCCCAGAGCACCTGGACGTCGTCCTCGGTTGGTGTAACTAGCTCAACAGATTGACGTTCTATTGAGCTGATAAAGGTCGTCATCTTCTATGTAGAGAAGTCGCCTAATCATTGGCCCCTCCATCATCGTCGATCACCATAGTGTATGCGGCTGGCTCGAGCGCGACGCTCTTCGTTATTTTATTTTTGCCCTCGGTCCTAGAGGAACGTCGCCTTTTTTGTTGCTTGTTCTCCGGCTGGGGACTCCGAGAGGAAATACTTGCACCGAAAGCAGGTCTGACGACACCCGTTCGAGTGAAGGCCTCCTGTAGCAACCTCGCTGCATCTGTGGGGTCAGCCAAAACATCCTCCTTGGGGACGGTAACAGAGCCTTGTGGAAGAGCTAAATTCAACAAAGGAAAAAGTTAGCCGATTCTCTTATATATGCGATGAAAACAAGATAAGTTTGAGAATTAACTTACCATGATTTTTGGCCTTCCACTCGTATTTAAGGGCCAGTTCTTTCCACCGGCGGGTCTCAGGCGTAGTAACATCTAAAATCTTCTGGACTCACTGGTCCAAGCCTTCAACCCTTGGTAGTATCCACCGAGTTGCTGAAATAATAAAAAAAGAAGGATCAGTGATAACATGGGACAACCTTTAACCAGAAGAAAAGACAAACGTTGAACTTATGAGTACGGTTTCATAATTCAGGAAAGGATGGAGTTGTGGTCGAGATAATGTCCCTGGTGGCAACTACAACGAACCACTCCATCCATCTATGGTCGTTGTCATCATCCATACTGGTGAACAAAGCATGGTGACCACGTTTCCTGAAGTTTATCATTCCCCCACGGAAAATCTTGAGGGAATAAAGGTTCATCAGTCAAGCCAGGGAGAGCTCTTCCCCCATCTCCTGGCATAGACGCCGAAGACAAGCGACCATTCGCCACACAGAAGGGCTCACCTGTGCCAAACAGACCTGGTAACGGAAGCAAAATTCTAAGATAACAGAGTCAAGCCCCCCGCTCAATGAGGACGGGCCTAAAGTAAATGGGTACGTGTAAACGTACGTAAAACCCTTCTTGGAGAAGGTTACCCGCTCCGCTAGGTCAGGAGCGATGATGTTCAAATCTGAGAAACCAC
The DNA here is from genome assembly GCA_000715115.1 of Nicotiana otophora. Taxonomy (NCBI): domain Eukaryota; kingdom Viridiplantae; phylum Streptophyta; class Magnoliopsida; order Solanales; family Solanaceae; genus Nicotiana; species Nicotiana otophora. The sequence continues at coordinate 22,269 of AWOL01S0020582.1, forward strand.
AGTTTTCCTTTACAGCAAGGCTAGAAGGATGGATAGAAGAAGGATACACACCAACAACCCATGTGCGAGAATTAGCAGAAGGGAACTTTTCTTCGAAATCCTTAGTCGTAGTAAGTTTTCTGGGGTTAATGGTGCTCACCGTAAGAGGAGCAACATCATAAATACTCTCTCTGTTCTTTGAAGAGCTAGAGTTTTTGGAAGAAGAAGCCATAGTTAACAAAGGGAAATAAGGGTTTCTTTGAAAAAGAAGGTTGAAAGCAAGAGTGAGATGAGTAAAGAAAGTTTGAAAAATTATGAAGTGTAAAAGAAGAAGATTGATGCGTATAAGTAAAGGAATAGACGACTAAAATCGTGGCCATAATTACCTCAAGAAGCGGCGAAAGTGTTGATGAATCATGGGATGATGCATGTTCGGGACATTAAATGCGGAGAGACATGCGTCTAATCAACCGTTAGAAATTTTTCAAAGGGGGTCAAAGAATTTTCCGCCAAGAAAGGTATCTTCACCAACTTCTCGGTGACACAAGGATGTGCCACCGGAAAGAAGGGGGACTATCTGTATAGAACAAAATATGTTCATATTAAATACTTGCATAATTAAGCGACATGTGGAACCAAAGACAGATGGAAAGCGAGACATGTGGAAATCAAGCCCGGAGGCAGCAATCTCGGTTGTCCCCAAAGGGAATGTTGCTCATAAAGACAAATAAGTACTTGCCACCCGGTAACATTTAATGGAGAATATTCTATAACATTAAGTACATAGGCGTTACAGAGAATATGACATTCATAGCTTGCCGTTACACATTCTTTAATGGCCCCCATAATTATCATGTAAAAGGGGTTTGATCCTAGGACCTTGTTCCCTAGGTGAAACTATAAATTAGTGTTTTAAAAGGTGTGGGCGTAAGGCAAGGCATTTTACATATGCCCCAGCGAGGCGTAAGCTCCAAGACACGGGGTATAAGACCCATATGTATTTAATTTTTAATATTTTATAAAATAAAATAATTACAGTAAATATTTATAAACAGGTAAAATTGCATAAAACTTGAAGAAAACTATAAATATGTAATATATATATATATATATGTGTGTGTGTGTGTGTTTGTGTGTGCTCCATCCCCACAAACACTAGTCAAAACAATCTATTATACGCTACTTACAAGGACACGTAACGTGAGTCTAAAATAATAAAGTTTTCTACATGGAGGAACAAAAAGGATGACTAACCTGCAATTTGAACTTGCTGCTATGAAGGAGAATGAAGTTCTCTTTATATTTGTAAAAAAAATGAATATTCGTTGCTTTTAGAAGATATTAGGAGACTAGCAGACAAGATAAAGCATTGGAAAAGACCATCACTACTACAAAAGGGGGCTTTAGTGGCACTACAAAATGTCTTTAGCGGCAATAACAATAGCCGCTATATCCTTTACCTACCAATGGTATTTAGCCGGCAATGCGGGGGTCGGCAAAGCCTTTGGCGGCTATTCGCACAAAAGCTGGTAAAATGTATGATTTATTGCCACTAAAGATCGTTAGTTTTATTGGCAATTAGTTGCGGCAATACTTTTGACCGGTAAATTAAATCCATAACAAACTAACTATGCTCTTTTAGCGTCCATTTTTATAGCCGATAAGTTCAATTAAATTGCCACTAAACATAAGTAGTTTTAACAACACATTTTTCTGCCAATTAGAATGACTATTGTATCCGTCCTGTAAATATCTTATTTTTACTTTTTAGATTCTATTTTAATGGCAATTAAATTCAACTAAATATCTCTAATAGTAAAAGAGTGTCTTTTGGTGGAAACAAAGGTAGGCAAATGCTAGAAAACATAATATTATTAATTCATAAAACAAAATATATCTCATTAAATCTATGCAATCCAAAGGAAGTACTAATCAAAAATATTAATGTCACAACCTTTAAAATAAACTTGTATCTTCAAATAGTTTCGGCAACTCTTCATCATATTGAAATCTTCCACATGCGAAATTTGTGAACGAATGACCTGAAAAAATAAAATAAACGTGTCAAAAGATGGAATGTAATGTATGAAACATCATGTGTCTACACATCTAAATATAATGTGAATTCTCAAAACAATGTAAAAAGTGAGGCTGCATGCGAACTAGGGTACCAAATTCATCATGGTTGAAGATATTGAAGTGTAGTTTCTAATAAGACAAATCGTTCTTAAGTTGAAGCTCCCTACATCAAGTTATAGTATTGGAATACAACCAAAATATTTTGTCTAAGAAAGAACAAAGGATGACAAAAGAAAGATAAAAGAGTTAGGTAATGTGGCAAATGAGACTTGTAGTATTAGAATACAACTTAGATGTAACATTGTGGAAAAAAAAAAGAGCTACATATGACAAGAATTCAAGATACTACCATTTTATATAAACAATACGTGTCTGCCATAGGTATTCATGTTCTGTTGGTTATATACTTTTGAAGTGAACAGTTCCATGTTACAAGTATGGAAAATGAGTTCATTAACATGAGGAAGAAGATATGAATTTGGAAATCAGCTTATAAGAAAATCTTTTCAATGGATTCAGCGAAGGACAACTTTACTTGGCAGTTCAAGAGATTATACAATAGCATAGGCAAGTTACTAATGTTGGTCCCTCAGAAACTAGCAATAGCATAGTAAAAAGATCATTTTATTCAGTTCCCAATGAGAATGACAAGTTTTTCAATTAATTCTATGGATACATATTCTAAATACAATACTATTTATTTTGAGAATTTCCTTAAGGGTTGAAAAGCACAAGAGATGTTCCATGAAATACACTACCAAGGATAAGCTCAGAGGGCAGAATTTGGGCTTCTCTCTTTTGCCATACTTCAGTAATGCAGCTCCCTTCTTCAGTGAAATTATAACCTGGATAATGTTTGAAGGTCAAGTAAAAATAGGAAATAAATAATTTGAGTATAATGATACTTCTGCTTGCAGAAATATCCTACTACCAGCAGCACAACCAAGAAAACATGACACAAGAAAATTGTAATTTCTTAATTATTATTTTCGAAAACTTCTCTACAAAAATGGGATTGAAGAAGACATCAAAAAGATTCAAAACTTAGTCTAAAAGTTAACTAAGGTCATGTATAGAACTACATGTAAAAGCTTAATTACATTTCTCAATTCGGATACTGCAATCCTGTTCTACACAGTCAATCATGATATTTTAGCTATTTATTACTCTTGAAATTCTTGCTCCTAAAATTAAGATAAAAGACAAGCAGCAAATAACCAAGAAAAAAGGACTCTCTGCCTTACAGGAATATACAGTTATTAATTTCTTGGCATAACCAAAAATGGAACTACTCACTTAATGATTGAGCTGCCAGAGGCAAATAACGTTAGCAGTCAATAATATTCTTCTTCTATTGCTAAGTAAAGTCCAATTCTTGATATCGGAGCACCATATATATCGTATGATAAGTACTAAATTAAACCATAACAATCTTCTAATCCATAAATACACTCTGTATGGCAAAGAAATTTTAAATAGGAAAAAGATAACTACAATTAAAAACAGATGACCTCAATCAAACTAGATACCCATTGAAACACCATTCTCAACAGCATCTAATGCCTGCTCGTCAATGTTCTTCTTATTACCCCATCTTCTAATAATTTTGGCCCCAAGAATTGCCATAGTATTTTGTAGAAATGATGAAAATGTAAGATAAGTAAATAAATAGTTAGATAAAAGACGAAAGCCAACCGTAAGAAGATCAAGAAGGAAAGCGTGAACATGCTTTTTAGATTGATGAAAAAGAACTAATTTGCATTCTTACCTACTGACAACGTGAAATTATGCAAATACATTAACCCAAAAGACTCAAAAGCAGTGCAACCAGAAGAGACAGATGGACAATTAAAATAGGAGAAATAGGAAATATCCAAGATTTAGTACTTTTAGCCAATTTTATAGCTCCTATCACCTCCACCTTGTTTGAAACACTTAATATTGGACAAATGTTCAACTATCAAACAATATTAAACAATCAAAGATTTACGAAACATTTGAAATCAACATAAAATGGTAGGCAAGAGTCAGAAAGTCTGCAAAAGCATTTCATCGAACACGTAAATTACAAAATATATTTTCACACCATCAGTGTGGGAAGTAAAATAACCATTAAAGCAAATAAAAATATCATTAAATCAAACACAAGAATGCAAAAGCACCAAGCAGATTCAATACCACCGTACAAAGAACAATAATCAGATTTCAATTGCAAGAGTTTAGCATTTAATATGGCGATAGTAAAATTACACATATGATATCAGTTCGCACATTTCGTCCTCTATCAGGAACCTCAAGACAAGGGCTTCTCGACTGCAAAAATAGTTTAATTTTTTGCAAGAAACATCTCTCGAGTCTCAATTAATTGTGGATAGGCTATCCCCATCAGTGATAATAGGTATATAGAGAGTGTCGAGAGAGAAAGAGAGAGAGAGAGAGACGATGAAGTTACCTAGGATAGTTCCTGGTGATGGTGAGACAGAGATGAGTTGGGCAGCATGAACAATGAGAGCCTTTACAGTGCTTACTTCTGAAATAATTTCGTGATATACAGAGAAGACCTAAAAAAGTATTGGAGGGGAGAGGTGGTGATTGATGTCGAAAAAATTAGAGGGACATATTTGAAAACCAATAGTGGTAGCTGTGGAGGGTAGTGTGTAGTGTGTACGCAGACCTTACTCCTTACCCCGTTCAAGAACTCGCACTTTAAGTGTGGAGGGTACTTACCGTCAGAACAACTCACCTTGTCAACAACCTCTTTGTACTGCGGGTAAATGGTATATTTTCCAGGCCAATGCTCATTGGCCAGTACTTTTTCATTTGTAAGAAATATTTAGCAGCAATTAATTTATTGCCGCTAAATAATTACCACTAAAAGTACTTTTTATTATAGTACATGAATTGGGGCTTCAATCAATAAAAAAAAAAGTCTTGACTTTTAAATTTAATGCATTTCAATTCTTTTTAAAATTTTTTGAGTAATTACCAAACTGACTTTTGAAAATTTAGGTATTATGTTAATGACTTATTCAATAAATTTTGTTTTAATTTTAAAAAGTTTATGGGGCTTAAGCCTCGCTAAAAAAATGTACCTCAAACACCCGGGCGTATGCCCTGAATTGCTGGACGTATGCCTCTTAAGACTTCACCCCGCACCATCGCCTCGAGGTGTTTTTGGTGCGCCTCGCCCCAAGGCTTGCCCCGAAAATACGTTTTTAAACACTGTTATAAATAGCGAGTTCAATAGCCATTGCAGGGACATGAATTTTCTGACAAACTTATGCTATATACTGTTCAAAGCTCAATAATATTTTATTTTCTTGCTTATTAATATCGCTATTACTGCCTTCAGAAGCTCTGCTCCCGGAACCAAGATCTATGCTGTCTTATCTCGATTTCAACGCAGTCTTACATTCTTATTTAATTTATTTATCATTTTGGGATCGAATTGATTCGCTTGTCTATAAACCACATATAAATTCAACTGTACCGTTTTACGGGTAAACAATAGGTAAATGTATCTAAATGGCACATTGAATAAAATGCATGTATATCCACATAAATCAAATATGTTTAGAACATTTCTCTTTGAATGTCCAATAATATATTATGTGCCTCGTTAAATCTTATTAGGAAAAACTCAATAAAAAAAGAATTTACACACACACACATATATGAGGAACATCCAATAGGATAAAATCTTAGTTAAAAAAATGTATATCGTATATTTTAAAAACTTCACTTGTTATTTCGAAATACTAATTTTGCGTATCAACTTCTCAAATATTGAGGTTGGTAATATCTTATTGAATAAATCTGTCAAATTACCACTTGAATAAATTTATTGAATATTTATTTTACGATTCTTTTGAACGTAAAATTGATTTTGCAGTTTTGCCGAACGACAAAATGAGATAAAGAGAGAGCTAGGACTAGAGTTTGTATGGAAAAGGTATTTTGAAAATTAGAAACGATAATAGGAACAAAGTAGTAGAAATCTAGTTGACATCAAAAGGTACTTAACACTTATTAAGCTCAAAATAATTAAGTTGAGGTTTTGCGAGTTTATTGATCTTTCACTATTTTGCATAAACAAATAGTACTACTTTTTCGTTTACCAAACCAAAGAGCAGATTAAAATTTTGCTGAATTTCCTTAGCTCGCAAAGGCCCAAGGGTTTAACCTTTCCCCTAGCAGACAGCCCCAAGTGAAGCGCCTCCTCTTCTCTCAGCAAAACAGAAAACATGGCCGAAGATGAACGCAAGGAGGAAGTGGGAACGACAGTTGTAGAAGGAAGAGACAAAGATGATGATGAACAAGAAGAAAAAGAGGAAGGAGAAGCGATGAAGCCATGGGAGCAGCACTCAGCAGTGATAAGCATCCCTCGTTTCGATTACAAGGCTTCTTCTTCCCTCCTTCGCCATTCCCATTCTGCCTTTCTCATCACTTGCCCCATCAGTTAGTTTACTCCCCTCCCCCTCCTATTTTGCTCACTTTCCCATCTGTGTTTTTCCCTCTTATTCTTGAATATTTATGTACTAATATTGCAATGAAAACGGGCTCGAATAGAGTGGATTGGATACATAGGATTAGTTTAGGGTTGAGGAATAGTTAATTGAATGAAACTTGATTTAGCTTTTCAAGTATATAAGCTAGGGAACGGATATTGTGTGGCAAATGGTGTTCTTTTGAATAAAGATTCACTAGATTCCTTCGTGTAATTGCGAAAAAAAAAGTTGTAAGCTTGCTAGCTAAAATGTGTGCAATTTTCTTTCTTTTATTGGTTTTAGCAGAAGCTTAAACTCTGAAAAGAATTATGTGGTATTATTTGTCTGTTGGAATTTGGATACCTTTAGGGAACCTTCTTCTGCTAGTTATTATGTATATTTCTTTCTGAAGCAGTTGTTAGTTGGGTAATGTTTCGTGCAAAGTTAACTCAAAGATTTTGTTCTGGGCAGTATATCGAAAAAGCAAGAAGGTTACAATATCTTAAACTCAGGAAGTTAAGCTACTTCTAGGGTTTGTTAAGTATTGGTGTGCTTTTGCTAGTTTGTACGAAGTTCATTGAAATTCAGCTACTCTACTCAAGGAGAAAGTTTTAAAATATTCTTTGTAATCTGATGCATCGTTCCTATTAGACATTTTCAGGGCGGGTTTCATATTTGCTACTGCATGTCATAATCCATCTGTTAAGTTGAAATATTTAACCTCACACAATTAACTTGAATTTGGAGCCTAAGCATCTTATTCACCAAGGGCAACTGTCTGGGACAATGGAAGAAAGTTTGGATCCAAATGTATTGATTAAACTTTAATATAAATAAAGTAGGACAGAAGGACTAGAATCTACTATGCGGGGAAAAGAGTGTTACAAGAATATAGCACATTTCATTCTTGAGAATTTTATTAATCAATAGGAAGGAGCTAGAAATGAGTTTTGAGCTATAGAGAACAGAACCGTACAAAGAAATGAGCTTAGCTAAAAGATAAGTAGATAGCCGAGAGTTGGAAATATTAGCATAGAAGGAGGGTAAGAGGTATAATAGAACAACTAGATAGAAATGTATTTATAAGTTCTCCACCAGGACAAGATGAAAGTAAAAAAAAAAATACCTTCTTAATTTTGATGTTTTACGGACAGTATATTGGGATTACGTACAGCATTCAAGTAGTGCTTGTTTTTTGGCTTTACTTTACGAACTCAGGAAATCATGTAAAATAAATCATAGAACTACTTTACTCAAGGTGTGGCATAGTGGTCAATGAAGTGGGTGAAAACTTTTGAGACCAGGGTTCAAGTCCCAGTAGAGAAAAAAATGCTAGGTGATCTCTTACCATTTGCCTAAGCCTTGAAGGGAAGAATCACGCGGTACATGTGTTTGGTGAAAATAGCAGGTACTTAGTGGAATAGTCAAGGTGAGCGCAAGTTAGCTAGGACGGCACTATTATTAGCAAAAAAAAGCAGAGAACTACTTTTGAATTGTCATGAATGTTCAAGGCCCTTATTTTGAAAATTTGGAGTTATTCTGCACCTTATACCAGTTGTTTTGGGGTAGAAAAGTATATGTTAAAAGCTTCAAGATTCTTCTGCTGCTTTCTTTCCCCAGTTTGTATTAATAATATCAGTTACTTGTTGTTTTAGTCTTTACTGTATTTAGATAAGGAATGCGTCTTTGGTGCCCTTCAATTAAAAAAGTCAAGATCTGTGCTGAGGATAGGGTTTTTGTGGAAGGTAAGAATCTATTCTAGTATGTGGAACAATTTTCTGGTAATAGATAGTGCGAATAACTCCACTACTTTGCTTATAGCATTGCTTGTCATAATGCAAAACAATTTTTGTTTTTAATTTTATCATTTTCAAGCTTCTCATGCTTTTGACATTGAGCATTTGGATATGCTGGAGGCTTTCCTTTTTTCTCCCCTTACTCCTACAACAACCTTTTACTACTACTACTACTACTACTACACGGCCTCAATCCCAAGCTTGGTGGGGGGTAACATATGAGTCTTCACTATCCACTTCACTCTATTTAGACTCATTTCATTTCAACATTCAATATCTTGGGATTCGGGAACACTAATGTTTCTCTACATTTATTGACATACAAATCTCTAAACATAGTGAAAACTCCTAGGAACACTTGTCCCTAATATAAGAATAGTATCATGTAAGCCTTAATCCCACTGCAGTGCCTATCAGATCTTTTGCTTCTAATTCTTGTTTAATGGTTCTGATAGCTTAAGTCGCTATTGGATTTTCCTAAGAGTTCTTTCCTTTTTCCACAGAGAGGGAGAAAAGTGCAACAAAAGAAGCTATAGCTTTCCTTGAAAAGGTTATTTGTTTACTCTTTGGTATTTTAAAATATTTTTTTCCGAAGTAGTTCTGGACAAATGACCTCTTTTATTGTTTGTCCATTGGAGCTGTAATATGCACTTTTCTGGGGACTTGAGGCTGGCTATGGAAACCTTATTCTTTTTAAAAAAAAATTCATTTTGATTTTAAATTTAGGGCTTTTTCACTTTTAGCCCGCGCCAGAAACTATTTACATTTGGTAGCCGAAAAAGTGTATAAAATTTGTATATAACATATAGAATGTATATATATTCAAAAAAAATAATATTTCTTGGGCTATTATTTTGAGAGCGGCTATATAGTGTCATTTTCCCTTAAATTTATCTGTGTTGGAAAGATTGCTAAACGTAGTTGGGTTTTTTGTTTTCGTTACAGTATATTGTTTCAAATCCTGATGCTAAGAGAAGGAAAATATGCATGGAAGATGCTAATGAAGTATGCAATGGATCAGGAGAAGGTGCAGTTAATGAGCATGTGAATTCTGGTATGAACGCATCTTCAACATTTTGATGCATGTGTGGACTTACTGATACAATGGTTTACAAGGAATAGTGTCAAAAAATTCTTGTTTGCCCCTTGCAGAATCCGGCACTTCTATAGAGAAAAGTGACATTATCTCACTTGTTAAGTTAACAAGAAGCGGATTGCTTCTCTTTACATTTCCATTCGGCAAGTCCCCAGCAGTTGTTGACATCGTTTCGCAGATTTTTCAATCCCTAGAATCTGGAATATTGAAGTCTCCTCTGTGAGTTACTCTCTTTCTTGGGTTGCTTTCAAAGTAATTTTTTTAGCTCTTATCTACTACATGTAATACTGCTTTATTTGGCCAAGGGAAACCCGTGGAACTTAACTGAGCCAAGGGAAATGAAAGCTCCAAATAAAATTGGAATAGTAAAAAGGTTAGGAACCATGTCCTTGTTCTGGCAGATGAGAGAATTAAGCATGTTTATTAACTACCCTAAGTAAGTATAAGAACTCAACTGGAGACCTACTCAGTTGCAACATTTGTAATGGTTCGCTTTCAATCCATTGCACTATTGCTATAAATGATTCGTGCATATTTGTTGCGATGGCAAGTTATACTGCTATTTGATTTACTGAAAGAAGATGTTAGATATGGTATATTTTTTCGAGTATAACGCTAGGATTTCTAACCTGATCTCTGCAGTAAAGGTAGCCAAATAGTATGTAATATGAGTTAGGGAATTTTGCACGTATTATCTTGATATCTTAGCCTTTCTTCATCCATTTACCCATTTTGCTCCCTCTATGGCCATGTTGACTGTTGTGCTAGAAGATAAGTTCTCCATGATGGTCCGTTGATTTGTGATTATGTTTCTTTGGCATAATCTTTTTAATTATAGCCAGGGAGAAATGTCCTTTCTTCTTTTTCACTTCTCTCGAAGATTATTTCTAATACCAAAGAAACTAATATGCTTAAAACTTTAATCATGTCATGCAGTTGGTGCAATCGGATATTACCAATTCAAGGTACATGCCCTTTAGAGGAGAAGGAACTTAAGAAGATTGTGACACAGCTCGTTGATCAGTTTATGACCAATAGGCAGAAGGAGACTGGAAATACTGTTAAGGTAAACCTTGGCTTTCTTAAGAAATATCATTCACTCAGGGTTGAAAGACTCGTGTTGCTTTCTTTTTCTGCTTTACGTTGCCTTTTCTTCTTTTGTCGGCGGCCCTAAGAAGTCATCTTGGTTCATATAAACTACCATCAGTTTAGTAAACCCAATGACAAGTTGAATATTTTCTTTTTTCATTTGAAAGTATTAGTTAAAAATATATTGGTCAAATATGTTCACGTCAAGTGTCTCGCTTTTGTTGTCCCCTGTTTTTATCCCTTTCTCCTTTTAATTTTAGCTTTGGTTTTTACGGGGTGGGGGTGGAGGAGGGTGGCAGGATATTGGATATAGATGGTCTGTGTATCATTTGAACTATTTGGTTGGAGAGGAATAGGAGATGCTTTGAAGATCAAAAGCATCATATTTCCTATGTAAAGAACAGGTGCCTACAGAATTTATACTTTTGGTGTAGGAGTGGTATGGTAATATGACTCAATATTCTGTTTTTCTTGAGTTTTTGGGAGTGTAATTTTAACAAGCAATGCTGTAACTTTTTCTTTTTGAAGTACCTTCTTGGTACTTTATTAATGAAATTTTTCTTACCTTGTCAAAAGAAAAAAAAACCCAAGTTCTCTTACATGACTATTATTTCCAGTAGCTGCATTACAGTGAATTTGAGCTGTCTTCTCTCTGTGGGTCGATCCACATAGGATAATCTGTAGAACTAATGACATTATAGTTTGCAGTTGGGTATAACAGGAGAGGGATTGAGGAGACCGAGATGAAGAATCTGAGAAAAGCTTGTAGCGATCCTGATGTATTTGCTTTGTTGGACCGCAACAAATGCTTTAGCGTCGTGGCAGCAGCAGTGAAAGAAGTTGTCCCAGATTCGATAGTGGATTTGAAAGAACCAGAGGTCAAATGATTTATTGCAGTGAGAAGTTATAAGCTTTTACTTCCTCTGTATCTTTTTAATGTACTGAATGTGGCTTCTCTTTTGCAGCTTTCTGTGCTTGTTGAGGTACTTCCACTTTCTAGAGTACCCGATAAGGCCATAGTTGGTGTGTCGGTTCTTCCACGAATGCTTGTTAGTACAAAGCCTCGGCTCTGCGTCAAGGCCTTAGTCGTCTCAGATACAAAAGGGAAGAAAAGATAACAATATCTCCATGAACAGGATGCATATCTTCAATTTTATGTCGATTACCTGCTGTTATGTTGCTACTATTGAGGGTATGGCCAGATTGGAGCTGCTACTTGATTCTGAACCAGTACATGATACATTTGGTCTTTCTCAGATATAAATATTTAATGTGTTGTATTGACTCGCACTTCAAGACCACACCTTGCAATGTAGTAATTTATTCTGAGCACATAGTTAATTGCAGTAACTAGGAAAGTAACTTGTGTTCCATATATCCAAATAGAACTTGGAATTAAAACCAATGAATTAGACTCATTTTGGCAAATATTAAATGGCCTGACGGCCGGTGGAAAAAAAAGAGTTAATATCCTAAAATCTCCCTAAACTATTATGTTTTTGTCAGTTTCCTACTTAAATTATTCGGTGTCCTCAAAACTTCCCTGAACTATGTTGCCCTTCATTGCATTCTTAGAGGTGCGTCTAGTACACGCTCTTAATTATCTAAAATAATGTGCCATGTAGCACTACACGTGGCTATTTAACTCAGCCTAAAACCAGCTTAAACTATCATTTTTTTGTCAGTTACCTACTTAAACTATGTGGTATCCCCCCTCCCCCCCGAACTATATTCCCCTCTATATTAAAATCCCATGTTAGACTATTAAAGGTATGTTTGTCTAACTATATTAACTTATGATCTGTACAAAGTCTTTTATATAGTTTATTCATGATGTATTACTATCGGGTTATTGATTGATTTTAGGAGTTTTGGCCAAAATAGTATCTAATATACTGTGTTAATTTTAGATTTAATTGTGATTGTGCTTTATGCTAATTAACTCCAATTGAATAAGTCCTTATTTATATTCAGTTTATAGCACAATAAAAATATAAATTTAGGCATATAGTGTTGCATTTCTTAAAAATCATCTTATATTATATAAAAAAGATTACACAAAATAAAATTTCGCAAATAAAGATTAATTGGCCAACAATTACATTCTCTAATTCCAGATTACATAAAGAAGGTTCAAGAGATTCAACTTTATTCTCTACAAGGTGTTGAGTTTAATAAGAAGATTTAAATTGGTATTTTTTCAACAATATGTGTAAGACATGAAAGAAGACTAAAACAAAAAAGTGAGTAAATCATTTCAGAGGAAACAAGAGAGGGGGAACTTTTTCCAGAGGAAACGGCATATGAAAACTGAAGAAAAAAGGTTAAAAAATGAAGAAGATAGAAAATGAGGAAGAAAGGTAATTAAAAAAAGGAAGAATGGCGAAAAAATGAGGAAGAAAGGTGGATATAACTTAAATAAGGAGATTTTTTAGTAAAAAAAACAAATGTGAAAGAGGGTTAGGCTAATTATGCATTTTTTATGGCATGTGAGCCATTTTGATGGCTTTTTTCAGCTGCCACGGGCTCTCAAGCGAGTGTTTACACGCGTTATGCCAGGTCAGCAACGAGGAGGTTTTAATATAAAGGACAATATAGTTCTGGGAGATTTTGGGGACACCGAATAAGTTAAATAGGAAACCAACAAAAATATGATAGTTTAGGGGGATTTTAGGGTATTAACTCAAAAAAAAAAAACAGCCTAACGTCGGCTGAAATAAGTTTAATAAGTGTAATTGAACTTAAAGAATTAATTAAAATTTGCTGTCTCGCAACCTTGATGTGAGACAATACTTCCAGTTAATCCAAATTTTGGTATTGAATTAAAGCAATAAAATAGCAATTGTATACAATATTAGCAACTAATTGATTAACACTAAAGAAAGCATTCTACTTAAGAGTACAAGTTTAGATGAAAGTTACCACACGTAGAAATTAGTGATTTGCATCGAGTTACACCCTTTTTGTGTAATTCACACCAAACTAGTACGTACATTTTTTGCTTATGTGAAGTTTATAAAGGGTTGAAAAAAAAAGTGTATAAAGGGCAATTATTCCATAAAGAAAGGTATTATCTAAGATGATTGGGCATGTTAAAAGGAGAAGCACAAATGCTCTAGTCATGAGGTGTGAGAGGTTGACCATGGGGGTAAGAGGAAGGGTAGAGATAGGCCAAAGAAGTCTTGGGGAGAGGTGGTCAGGCGAGACATGGCACAACTGGAGCTATCCGATCGAGGACATGACCCTTGATGGGAGGGTGTGGAGCTTGAGAATTAGGGTAGAAGGTTAGTAGGTAGTCGAGCGTTTCCTTATGTCTTCATTAGTCCTAGAGTATTAGTGTTGGTTTGGTATCCCTTTTATCCTTAGTTTGCTAGTACCACATATTTTGTACTGTTGTTACTTGCCTTCCCTTAGTTTGCTATCATTTCATATCTTGTATTGTTTTTACCGACTATTAATACTTCTTTCATACTTTCTTTTGCTATCTTGGGTTTTGTTTTCTAATACCTTATATTGATATTACTTGCTATTGATGCTTCTTCTATTATTTCTTTAGCCGAGGGTCTATCGGAAACAGTCTTTCTGCCCTTCCAGGGTAGGGGTAAAGCTACGTATATTCTACCATTCCCAGATCCTACTTATGGGATTACACTGGGTTGTTGTTGTCGTTGGATAAAAGTCTAACTTGGCCAAAGTGTAGGTTAACTTCACACTGCAAAGTTTCACCATCTTTGAAACTTGAGTACTTTATTGATTATAAAAATAAAATTAACCCTTTCTAGTGTGGGGATAGTACTGCTACCTTGTGGGAATTCTATGGACCAAATGGTTCACCAAATTGTTGAAATTTGAAAAGAAGACCATTGGATCCCCAAGAACCAGGTCTAATAATTCATGTAGGGCCTTCGACAATAATTTGGAAATGATGTTTGATGTGAAAATATATCTTTGGTTTTTGACTAATTGCAAGTATTGGAGGACAAATCTACCTAGAAGGCTTTAATGAGAGCTTTTCTATTCTCGAGATAACGTTCTCTCTTTCTTAGATTAATTAATATCCAAACTTCTTTGTGCATATGTTTTCTTCCTTTCCTATGGTACTTGCCCCTTTTGGCCATGTGTTGGCTTCCTAGTTTTTCAAAATAAGTCTCCTTTGTCCAAATACTACTCGAGTTTCAAATTGAATCATTCTGCTCAATTTGTACGGAAATTTGAAGTAGATAAAGAATAACTTGATACTTTACTAAAATATGAACTAAGATCAAAGAATGTCACTATTACTTATAAACTACTAATACTCCCTATATATGCCTCCAGTCAATCTTCTTGTTGTGCGGAGAGCAAACATAGAGAAGAGATAATTCTAGTAAAGTGAGCATAATTAAGAACCTAAAATATGAAAAGGGTACAATTTGCAAGTTAAGAGATTTTATTTTGTATTACTCACGAGTCACGACAAGGCAATAGATAGGTCAAGATTGACACTATGCTTTTCTGAGGAAGAATTCCAGTGGTTACAGTCTGAGATTGCCTCATTTGTAGAAGCTGAAGTACTGCTTCTTTGAGCACAAGGATGCTGCAATGAGAGAGACAATGACAATCTACAACTATCTTCTTCTTCTTCTTCTTCTCCATTCTTTATCTTTCTCAACCTCTCAAATTTACGCTTCTTTGATGATTTCCAGTTCTCGTCCTCTTGCATGGACAACTGATCAGTAACAAAATTATCCATCAAATTTATGAAAAATGCACATGTTAACATAGAGTGAAGGGTGATCAATTGAACACCCTTCATCGAAAAATTACCCTAGAAAATTATACTATGAGGTTTTAGTTTTCCACATTTAAAGATTAGGCTTTTCTCTTCTTATTTTTTTTCTTCCACACTTTCTGTAGGAAATATTTTAGCTTTTCAAGAGTTCAACATATTCAAAATGCAATTCATTAAGTATGTAACCTTTTGAATTCTAAATATTAATCCCTTAAAAATGAGTAAATCTCGTGATGAAATGAGAATGAAATGTACTAAGAAAAACTGAAGGATTTATCTCATGCCCCTATACAGTATATATATTAGCTCATGGAGTTAGAAGGGTGATAAGTTATGCGTGCCCTTTCATATTTTGATGATCTAACAAACTTTATGATAAGAACCAGATCGAAAATCTGTTACACATCCTCAAGATGCCAAAGCACAACAAATCTCAAATCGGGCACAAGTTCCAACAGCTAGAGTCAAAGAAACGACAAAGGGAACCGATTGACATTAGTTCCCTAGCTGACTGTACCAGTCAACTTCTCACAGCTGTAAAGTCGCTACAACTGTTCCTCTGCACACATGCAACCGTATGAATAGTGGAGCAGTCACTTTATGGGGAATGCCTTGTACCGGATATTTGCTTGCATCATCCAAGTGACATCACTTGGATATTATTATCATGAAGCAAAGGAAAAACCCACACAAGCATATCCGAGAATTAATCAAGTTTCCTCTCAAGTGTGTTGCCATCTTGCAAGTGACTTCCACGCAAAGAACCAGTTTCCAGCATTGTATTATTATATGTCCTTAGTTGTGTTGCACCTTTGTTAGAGTGATTTACTTGTAATTCCTACTTAGTTTAACTAGAAGCATTGTGTAGGAAACTATTTGTAAACCATAAACCTTGTGTTTGTGTCTTGGCTAGAGTTAGTCGAGTTGTGAGCTTTGTAATAGAGTTATTACAAGCGAGTGAGAGATTAAGAGTTTAATTCCTAGGTTACAATAGGTTGTAATCTAAAAGTTGCTCGGTTAGTGAAGTTTAAATCCTACAAGTGTAGGTCATAGTTTTAAATCCCGTGAGCTGGGAGTTTTCCACGTAAAACTCTGCTGTGTCATTTAGTTATCTCTTATTGTGTGCATTCTGTGAAAACTGATAGACATTCAGGTTCTCTATACAGTTTGGTAGACCCTAAGTTTCTATAAAAGGGGCAAAAAAAAAAGTGTGTTTGTGTAGCTTATGATAGGATATAGTAACTAATTAACAGTCAAAAGGTTTCTACTAAAATTAGGTTATGTATCATTAAATGGCAAAAATATCTGTATTTTGATATGTAACCTTGCAGAAAAGTACAGTAGTACCATATAGGTTTCACTCATTTCTTCTTAAATGAGGTGGCCCACTGTTATAAAGTCACTGTTGTTTTTATTTCCATATTAATTTCCACTCCAATGCTCCAAAATGCATTAATATCCATTTGGGATTTTAGTCGAGAGAATTTCAAGTCCAACATCAGAAATTTTCTTTACCCAAAATATGATCAAATTAAAGCATAGTTTTTGCTATAAATAAAATATAGAAGTTTAATTTAGGTAAAAAGACTAGACTGCAGCATTGAATTCCTCTTCAACATGTTTGTTCATGTCGAAAAATGACCAACACATAGTAGTACTAATAAATATGATATCGACGTACATACTTCAACAGAAAAAACAAAGAGCAAAGCGGTCAAACCATTTAAGCCTCGCTTTCTCATCAACAACAACAACCCAGTATAATCTCACTAGTGGGGTCCGGAAAAGGTAGTGTGTACGCAGACCTTACCTCTACCATGAGAGGCTGTTTCCAATAGACCCTCGGCATCCTTCCCTCCAAGAACTCCCCACCTTGCTCTTG
>AWOL01S0020585.1:0-37987 GCA_000715115.1 Nicotiana otophora
TTTCAAATTCTACATTCGATGTCGGAACCTATCAAATCAAGTCCGATTGACCTCAAATTTTGCCCACAAGTCATAAATTACGTAATGGAGCTATAAACATTTTCAGAACTAGATTCCGACCCCGATATCAAAAAGTCAACTCCCCGGTCATACTTGCAAACTTTAAATTCTTATTTTAGCCATTTCAAGCCAAATTTCACTACGGACTTCCAAATAAAATTTCGATAACGCTCTTAAGTCCAAAATCACCATACGGAGCTGTTGGAATAATCAAAATTTTATTCCGGGGTCATTTTCTCAAAATATTGACCGAAGTCAAACTTAGCACTTTAAGGCCAACTTAAGGAACCAAGTGTTCCGGTTTCACCTCAAACACTTCCAAATTCCGAATCAACTATCCCCGCAAGTGATAAATCATTACCAGCACCTATGAAAAGTTTTATTTTAAGGAACGGGTTTCTAAAAGTTAAAATGACCGGTTGAGTCATTACACCTGCAGTATAAATTAAATTGTCGGTTCTCATAATCAATAAATTTTGTTCACAATCGAAGATATTGTTGGGCAAAATATATTGATAATTGTAGTACAAGATTAAATAATAGAATGAGAAAACTATTCAAATATTATACTCAAGTAGAAGAGAATGTATAAAAAGAGAGGGATAAAAATAATTTTATAATATTTATATTTTTAATTAATAAATAAAATATAAATAAATAGCACTCAATAAAATTATTAATAAATTTAGAAAATTGAAGCATAAGTATAAAAAACATATTTCCATAATAAGAAAATTCCAGTAAAATATAAAATGAGAAAACTAATCAAATATTATATTAGAAAAGAATGTACGAAAAGAGATGGATAAAGATAATTTTATAATATTTATATTTTTAATTAATAAATAAATAAATAACACTTAATAAAATTATTGATAAATTTAGCAAATTGAAGAATTTTGAACATTATAACATAAGTATAAAACATATATTTCCAAAATAAGAAGATATATATTTATGTTCTATTAAAACACAAGTGATATAAAAATATTAAGCCAATTGACGAGTTAATAAAAAGTCAAATTAGTAAATGTATAGTACTAAGTACTTGCTAATTTAATAAAGAATAAACAAGGAATAATCAATTGTTTTTATTACTATAGTGCTTTGTATCCTTTGATTTTGTATAGATTTTATTATATTTATGTACACTATATTAAATAATAAAATAATAACTAATATTTATTAAAATTATATGATGTATTAGATCATAATTTTCTAAAATTAATATTTTGTCAAATTATCTGCGCATCGCGCGAGTTCTAACGCTAGTGTAGGTTAACAATCATTCGGACTAAACTAATTTATCTAATATAACTGAATTTATTAATTAAGTCTAATATATGTGAATTTATTTAAAAATTTAATTTTATTAGGCTAGTTAACCTTGTTCTCATATTTCTGTTATTACTGGTTGGTTCCTGCGCTTTGGTTTTCTGATTGCTTTGCTAGTATTGCTGCTTATTGTTATTCTCTGCTTTTTATCTTTCCTGAGCCTTTTTATCCTCTTTATCTTATATCTTTCCTGAGCCGAGGGTATACCGAAAACAATCTCCTACTTTCTCAAGGTAAGGATAAGGATTGCGTACAAATTAATCTTCCCAAATCCCACATATGAAATTTCACTAAATTTGTTATTGTTGATGTTGTTGGGCTAGTTCATCTAGTCGGACTTCAAATAATGAGTCCACTTTATCACCTCAAAGTTCACTAGATGTCATCTTGTTTTAAAGGCTCAAACCTATGCTATGTGAAAATGATATCACAACAAGCCAAGTCAAATAAAAGAGCTAATAAAATTATCATACATGCTAATAACACAGTGACATGCTATAGTCATTCTAATGCGGTCTTATCACTGTTTTAATCTGATTGGTTAGTAACTCAATTAAACCATTTAAACTATAGCAAACTTAAGGAGTTTGTCCTTGTTAAAGCTACTTGTTTCCATAATTATAAACAAGGGTCTTCCATTATCAAAAGGGCATTAGAAATGAAGAATTTACAAGAAAGACATCAAATCAATCAAAGTCAATACCTTAATTTGGAGAATTAATCATCTCATTAAATTCAGCATGACCAATACCTTGTCTGATTCCTTAAATGAGAAAAAGTAATCTCCTCATAATATTCAAGCATGACTAATACCTTGTCTCGTTTGGTTGCAATTTTGTATCTTCTTATATTAATATATACTCGCACAAATTATGCAGGAATTGATATATTATTTTAATCCAGGTAGAATGTCAAAATAAATATACATGTATTAGTAATTCGGCGAGTAGACTATATATTTAAAGCTAAAACTACCCTTAAACTAAGTAGTTCTTGTATAACGATAATCCCTTCATTATTAATCATCGTATAAAATTCTTTCATTAAAAATTATTATATAACTAATCATCCCATAATAATTTATGCATTATTAGTTCTTACATTGCTACTCCATGCATAACTTGTCTCCAGCGGAAAGACCCTAAATTCATGCTTATGATTCTAATTCGAGATCAAACGTCAAATCGTTGAATTTAAATTCACAAACATTCAAGATCAAAACTATAACGACCCGGCTGGTCGTTTTGAGTATTACAATCCCGTTTTCCCATTTACTTCTCAAATTATGCTTTACAGTTATTGTGTGAATTGTCGGGGTAATTGGTTCGGGTCCAATGAGGTTTTTGAAGGAATTGGAACACTTAGTTCCAAGGTTAAAAGCTTAAGTTAAAATAGGGAACGGATGCGGACTTATGTGTAAACGACCTTGGATTCAATTTTTGATGATTCAAATAGCTTTGTATGGTGATTTTGGACTTAGGAGCGTGTCCGAAAAATTATTTGGAGATCCGTAGTTAAATTTGGCTTGAATTGTCAAAAGTTGAATTTTTGGGAAGTTTGACCGGGGGGTTGACTTTATGATATCAGGGTCGGAATCCGATTCCGGAAACTGAAATAGGTCCGTAATGTGAAATGTTACTTGTGTGCAAAATTTGAGGTCAATCGGATTTGATTTGATGTGTTTCGGCACAAGTTATATAATTTGAAGTTACAAAGTTCAATGATTTCGAATTGAGGTGTAATTTATCGTTTAGATGTTGTTAGGTGTGACTTGAGTCATTGAGTAGGTTCGTGTTATGTTGTGGGACTTATTGATATAATTGGTTGAGGTCCCGAGGGCCTCGGGTGAGTTTCGGACGGTTAACGGATCAAATTTGGACTTAAGGAAATGCTGGAACGGTTGCCTACTAGTGTGATAGCACCTGCAAAGATTTTGATCGCAGGTGCGAAGCCGCATGTGCACGAGATCAGGCGTAGAAGCGGTGAAGAGTGGGATTGGACAGTGCTCGCAGGTGCGAGGAATTTTCCGCATCTATGAGACCGCAGGTACGAAGGTGTTGCGCAGATGCGGACTGGGACTGGCATGAGGCGACCGCAGGTGCGAAGGTGTTGCGCAGATGCGGACTGGGGCTGGCGTGAGGCGACCACAGGTGTGAAGGGGAATACGCATATGCGAGCCCGCACATGCTAGAAAAAGGGCCACAGATGCGAGGTTTTGGAAGGCTGGCTGTTTCCGCAAGCTCGCATTTATATTCGCAAAAGCGGATGCGCAGGTGCGAGCCCAGGCACCACAGGTGCGGAAATGTCTGGGCAGTGTTTAAAACGAGGGTTCCGAGATTTGTTTCTCATTTTGGACACTTTGGAGCTCGGTTTGGGTGATTTTGGAGAGGAAATTTTTCACATAACTTGGAGTAAGTGTTCTTAACCCCCTTGTGATTATATTCCATGAATTCATCTTCATTTTTGGTGTAAGATTATTGAATCTTCAAGAGAAATAGAAGGAAATTTCTATAATGTCACAAAATGAAATTTTCAAGTTTGAATACCGATTTGGAGTCGGATTTGAGTGAAATTAGTATGGTTGAACTTGTAATTGGATGGATTGTCGTATTTTGTGAGTTTCATCGGATTTCGAGATGTGGGCCCTACAGGTAATTTTGGGGCGCAATATCGGATGTTTGGAAAATATTAATATTTTGATATGGAATTTGTCACGACCCAAAAATTTCCACAGACGGGACCGTGATGGCGCCTAACATTTCACTTGCTATGCAATCCAACGTTAGAAAATCGTTAAACAAATTTCTTATTTCCATTTAATAAATAAATATAATTAAATAAGATGCAATATAATAAGTACGGAATATTATAAAACTATTTTAATTACTACCACCCGGATCTGGAGTCACAATTTACGAGCATTCTAAAATTTACTACAAGTAATAATCTGAAAGAAATACAACTATCTGAATGAAAAAAAACATTAGGACATAAAAGATAGACGGGGACTTCAAGGTCTGTGAATGCCGACAGATCTACCTTGAGTCTCCGGACAACGGACCAGTAGCAAATCTCGATCAACCTGAGCCGATATCCAAATCTGCACAGAAAGTGCAGAGTGCAGTATCAGTACAACCGACCCCATGTACTAGTAAGTGTCGAGCCTAATCTCGGTAAAGTAGTGACGAGGCTAGGACAAGACACCCACATATAACCTGAATAGTATAATCATGCTAGTGGTAACAACAGTAAATAAAGCAATAACGCAGAAATAATGGGAAGGGGACATACAGTGGGGGAATACAACATAAAGAGTGAGAATAATGAAAAAACAGAATTAAACAAAAAATCCTTAAACGAATTGAGCAATTAAAACAACAAAAGAAAACTGCACGGCATCACCCTTCGTGCTTTTACTCTCAACCTCACCAAATAAATAAATAGAACGGCATGACATCACCCTTCGTGCTTTTCTCTCTTCCTCACAATATAAATAATGCATGCACGACATCACTCTTCGTGCTTTACACTCTTCCTCACAATATAAATAATCAATAACAATGGATACATAAGAGTATCACAAAGAAATTAGTATTTTACCCATAATCAATAGCACAATATAATCTCAACCTTGAATCAATATTCGAAAGTTACCAAATCTCAGTGAAACCAGATATGATTCACCCATCATTTCAAATAACCTGATAAGCATGGATAGTAGAATTTAAGGCTACAAAATAGACAAGAATAGAATTTCACTCGCATGCTATGACTCGACAACGACGCATAGATGCTCGTCACCTCACCTATACATCGTATTTAACAACCAAAAGCGTAGAAAATGAACACATAATACCTATTCCCTCAAGCCAAAGTTAGACACGACACTTACCTCGCTCCGAATGCCACTTAATTCTCAATCACAACTTTTTGTTTGGAATTCATCTCCAAACAACTCGTATCTATTCAAAAATGACTCAATAATATCAAATATTGCTAAAGAAATCAATTATTTTTTATAAATTAAATTTTCCAAATTTTCCTCCAAAAAGTCAAAATATTGACCCGGGCCCGCTTGGTCAAAACCTGAGATTCGGACCAAAATCCTTTTACCCATTCACTCCCGAACCCGAATATGTAATTAGTTTTGGAATCCGGCCTCAAATTGAGGTCTAAATCCCCAAATTCTCGAAATCCCTAGTTTCTACCCTAACCCCTAATTCTACTATGAAAACTCTAGAGTTTAGGTTGAAAATTCAAGAAATGTATTGGGTAATTGAAAGAAAATGGTTTAGAATCACTTACCAATAATTTGGGGAAGAAATGGCTCTTGAAACATCGCCTCTCACCCTTTGGTTTTTGAGAAAATGAATTTTTGGCTACAATCCCGTTTTTGGATTCTGTTAAGTGCTGGACGACAGTATTCATCGCGTTCGCGAAGGGTACTGGCTGCCAAGCCTACGCGTTCGTGAGACCCATCTCGCGTTCGCGATGGTTACTCCCCCTAGTCTTCATGTTCACGAGGCATTTCTCGCGTTCGCGATGAAGGAATGGCTAACTCCCCCTCCCCAATGCCTAACACTACACGTTCGCGATGGGCTTGTTGCGTTCGCGAAGGGTAACGCCCCCATCGCTTCGTGTTCGCGACCAAGCCTTCGCATTCACGAAGAAGAAATCTTCACCTGCCCAGCTTACTCTTCGCGTTCGCGAGTACCTTCGCGAACGCGAAGAAGGACATGCCAGAACACATGCTACGGTAAAATACCAGATTTCCAAAGTCCAAAACATCCCGTGGCATATCCGAAACTCACCCGAGCCCTCGGGGCTCCAAACCAAACATGCACACAAGTCTAAAAACATCATACGAACTTGCTCGCACGATCAAATTGCCAAAATAACACCTAGAACTATGCATTTAGCACCAAATCAAATGAAATTCTCAAGAACACTTTAAAATTTCTATTTTCTCAACTGGAAGTCTGAATCACGTCAAATCAACTCCGTTTCTCACCAAATTTCACAGACAAGTCTTAAATATCATAATGAACCTGTACCGTGCTCCGAAACCAGAATACGACCCGACACAAACAACGCCAAACATCAATCAATTCTTAAAAATGATTAATTTTCAGACTTTTAATTTTTATAAAAAAATTAATAACTTAAGCTAGGGACCTCCGAATTCGATTACGGGCATACGCCCAGGTCCCATAATTCAATACGAACCCACCGGGACCGTCAAAACATAGATCTGGGCCCGTTTACCAAAAGTATTGATCGAAGTCAACTATAATCAACTTTTTAGGCCAAAACAATTCTTATTTTTATTAGTTTTCAACATAAACGCTTTTCGGAAACCTGCCCGAACTGCGCACGCAAATCGAGAAGGATAAAAATGAGTTTTTTAAGGCTTAAGAGCACAAATTTGAGTTCCAAAACATAAGATGACCTTTGGGGTCATCATATTCTCCACCTCTAAAATAATCGTTCGTCCTCGAACCGACATAGAAAAGTACCTGGGCTGGTGAAAAGGTGGGGATATCTACTCTGCATATTGAACTCGGACTCACAAGTAGTTACCTCAATAGGCTGACCTCTCCACTACACTCGAACTGAAGGGTAACTCTTTGATCTCAACTGGCGAACTTGCCGGGCTAGAATTGCCACTGGCTCCTCCTCGTAAGTCAAATCATTGTCCAACTGGACAGAGCTGAAATCTAACACATGGGACGAATCGCTGTGATACTTTCGAAGCATGGACACATGGAATACCGGATGAACAGCTGCTAAACTAGGTGGCAACGCAAGCCTATAAACCACCTCTCCCATTCTCTCCAGAATCTCAAAAGGTCTGATATACCTAGGGCTCAACTTGCTCTTCTTTACGAACCTTATTACACCCTTCATGGGTGATACCAGAAGTAACACTCTCTCTCCGACAATGAATGCAACATCACGAACTCTACGGTCGACATAACTCTTCTGCTGGACTGAGCTGTGCGAAGTCGATCCTAAAAAATCTTGACCTTATCCAAGGCATCCTGTACTAAGTCTGTGCCTAATAACCAAGCCTCTCCCGGCTCGAACCACCCAACTGGCGACCAACATCGCCAACCATATAATGCCTCATAGGGAGCCATCTGAATGCTCGACAGGTAGCTGTTGTTGTAGGCGAACTCTGTAAGGGGAAAGAACTGATCCCACGATCCTCCGAAGTCTATAACACAAGCGCGGAGCATATCCTCCAAGATCTGAATTCGGACTGTTCGTCCGTCTGAGGATGCAATGTTATTCTCAACTCAACCCGCGTACCCAACTCACGCTGAACTGCCCTCCAAAAGTGCGAGGTAAACTGCGCACCTCGATCAGAAATGATAGACACGGGCACACCCTGAAGACGGACGATCTCACGAATGTAAATGTAACGACCCAACCTGTCATTTTGACTTTTAGAACCCCGTTCCCCTAAATAAAACTTCACGTATGTGCTTTAAATGATTTATGACTCGTGGGGATGGTTGGTTCGGGATTTGGAAGTGTTTGGGTTGAAATCGGAACACTCGGTTCCTTAGGTTGGCTTTAAAAGGCCAAGTTTGACTTTGGTCAACTTTTTGAGAAAACAGACTCGGATCAGTGTGTTGACAGTTTCGGTAGGTCCATATCGTGATTTAGGACTTGGGCGTATACCCGGAATCAAATTCCGAGGTCCCTAGCCCTAGATATGGAATTTTGATTAAAGTGAAATTAGTGACCGGATGTTGAATTATGTGTGAACAACCCCGGAATAGAATTTTGATGATTCCCACATGTCCGTATGGTTATTTTGGACTTAGAAGCGTGTTCGAAATTTTATTTGGAAGTCCGTAGTGAAATTAGGCTTGAAATGGCTAAAACAAGAATTTAAGTTTGGAAGTTTTACCGGGGAGTTGACTTTTGATACCGGAGTCAGAATATAGTTCCGAAAATTTGCATAGCTCTGTTATGTCATTTATGACTTGTGTGCAAAATTTAAGGTCAATCGGAGTTGATTTGATAGGTTTCGACATCGAATGTAGAAGTTGAAAATTCTTAGTTTTATTAAGCTTGAATTGGGGTATGATTCGTGGTTTTAGCATTATTTGATGTGATTTAGAGGTTCGACTAAGTTCGTATGATGTTTTAGGACTTGTTGGTATATTTGGTTGAGGTCCCGAGGGCCTCGGGTGAGTTTCGGATAGTTAACGGATAACAAATTGGACTTAAACACTGCTGCAATTATTCTCTTCTGCTGTATATTCTGGGTTGATCGAGCCCCAGATCGAACCCAGATATCGAGCCCACGATCGAGGCCTGAGTCGAAGCCAGGGACGAGGCTCAGTATCGAAGCCTCGATCAAAGGCAAGGCTCGAGGGCATGATCGAAAGTAAGGCTCGAGCGCTAGGATCGAGGCCCATGCTCGCAGCCCTGATCGAAGGCACATGCTCGATGCCCTGATCGAAAGCACAATCTCGATGCCTGATCGAAGGCACATGTTCGATGCCCTGATCGAGGCCATGACCGAGGTCCAGGCTCGAGGCTGTGATCGAAGCCGCGATCGAGGCCCAGTTCGAGGACCAGTTCTGAAGGCTGCTGGGCAGTTTTATAAAAAGAGGGCATTCGACCCATTTACCATTTTTGACGAACTTGAGCTTGAGGAGAGGCGACTTTTGGCAGATTTTCAAGGGAACAACATTGGGGTAAGTGATTCTAACTCGGATTTGGTCTACATACACAAATATATCATTGTTTTCAGCATTTAATTAGTGTTTGGAGATTGAAATTTGGAAAATTTTAGAAATCTAATGGAAACGAATTTGTGAGATTTCGGTATCGGTTCGGAGTTGGATTTGAGTGAAACTGATATGGTTGGACTCGTAATTGAATGGGTTGTCGGATTTCATAACTTTCGCCGGATTCCGAGATATGGGCCCCACAGACGAATGTATTTTATTAATTTCGGGATTTTTATTGAAAATGTAGTATTTTCATATAGAATTGATTCCTATAAATTTTAGTGATTGTATCAAATTATTTTTGATTAGATTCGAGTCAATCGAAGTTGGATAATCGAGGAAAAGGCCTACTAGTGGATTAAAGTGGAGCAAGACGAGGTAAGTCTCTTGTCTAATCTTATGAGGGGGAAATTACCCCATAGGAATTAAATTGAATAATTATTGCTAATTGCGGGGGCTACGTACATACGAGGTAACGAGAGTCCGTGCGTAGCTACTATTAATGCTAACGTCCGGGTAGTTTAGGACTCAAAGCATGAATTACTTGTGTAAATTGTATTATATACATATATATATATACATATATATATATATGAATATGTTGTAAATTTCCAAATAAAGATATCAAAGGATGGAAACCTCATATACTTGATTTTCTGTTTAAATTAATTAATTGTTAAAAAAAGAAATTGTTCTCCTCCCAAATTTATCTTATAATAAATATACTGTCCTTCCGGAGGCACATAAGAAAATGTCCTCCTTTCTTGTCGAGCGGGCCGAAAGCCTCGGCAGGATAGATGAATCTATGGATCGCGCCGCACGTCCCTCGGCAGTGTACACGACACTCTGGATCGGGTCGTATGTCCTCGGCAGAAATCGTGCTTAATAACAATAATAATTATACGATACTTGGACAGTTTATTACAACTTGTAAAGTTATTTGATAAATTGGAAATTTATTGAAGTTGAATTGCAGCTTGTAAAGCTATTTGATAAATTGGAAATTTATTGACAATTGAATTGCAGTATGTAAAGTTATTTGATAAAATGGAATTTGTATTGAAATTGAAGGATTTACTTAATAGATTGAGAATTATTGGAATTGAAGGAATTTAATTACTTCTGCTGGTTCAATAAATTATGTTAATTATGTGAATCATCGTTGATATAAATATTTCTATTTTCATGATTATTTAATATTATTGACCCATAGTGAGTGTCATAGTCGGCCATCTCGTCTCTACCTCTTCGAGATTAGGCTTGATACTTACTTGGTACACGTTGTTTTCGTACTCATACTGCACTTGCTGCACATTTTATTGTGCAGGAACATATATGTATAGCAGCCGTGTGGGCGCAGAGGTGTTATAAAAATTTTGGGGATATAGGTGAGCTGCATTCTATATTACGATCCGCAGCAAACAGAATCTCCTTCAGAGTTATTATATTTTTCCTGTATAATTTGTATTCTGGACAGATGCTGTATTTTATTTTAATTCTCTAGTAAATGCTCATGCTCTTGTGACATCGGGTTTTGGGAATGGTTATGAATTGTTTAGAAATTTAGTTTTTAAAACTTTTTACCATTTACTCTATGAGTTTTATCTTTACTATTTCATTGAAGAAAGTTTTATTTCAAAAATACTAAAATGGGTAATTGAGCTAATTGATTATTGTTGGCTTGCCTGACAGTGGTGTCCGGCGCCATCACGACCTTTTTGGATTTTGGGTCGTGACAACATGGTATCAAAGTACTAGGTTCACTTAGGTCTCTCGAGTCATGAGCAAGTCTGTAGAGTCTTGCGGATCGGTACGGAGACGTCTGTGCTTATCTTCGAGAGGCTACAGGGCTGTTAGGAATACTTCCCGTTTTGATTCTTCATCATGTGATTCAATTCCTTTGAGGCTTATGCCTACATTTTCTTCCTATTCAATCTTATGCGACGTGAAGAGCTTGTTATACATTGAGGATCAAGGAAACTTTTAATGGTACTACAGATGTAGTACAAGATGCTTCTCCTTGTGTAATTAATTGGGCTATTGTCATCGCCTTGCGAAAGGTCGCTCTGTCATTTCAAATTAAGTATCAGTACTACCTAAGGTTTGAGATTTGACATTGATTGTTATGACGATTCGTGTGTTGTTATCGCACAGTGTTTATGAAATGGAAAAATGTCTGTCTATGTGTCAGGGCAGTAAACGACTTGAAAAAAAAGTTTTCTCAGTACATGATTCAGAGGTTCCATGTTTTAATTCCAGCGGAGAAAAGGCAACTGAACTATGAATGTTCATGTTGGGGGTTGATGGAGTAATGAAGCTTCATATTTACGAGTGTGGTAGAGTTCTCAATTTTGATGTGGTGTCATCTCCTTGTAAAATGCATTAAGGTTCGCCAGTGTTATGGTTTTCTTCAACTCGCCTTCACGACGGGGTATTAGGAATTGGTATAGGGGAAGTAGTCGTTAGAGATCGCGGTGTGTAGTAATTCAGGATTGAAGCAGCATTTCTAGTATTGATGTCTCGAGAAGGATGATCGTCATAAAGGTTTAAAGATGGTAACGAGCTATTGGTTCAAATGCTACAGAGACGGATTTTGAGTTAAGGCAATAACTGGGCAGCGAAGAATGAGGAAGGACATGTGGAAGGTGCCTTGCGGTGGTTAGGTTCCGAAAAGGCCAAGTGTAAGAAAACAGAAGTAGAGTAGTTGCTTAAAGGAGATGGTTGACCAAAGTGGGAGAGTGGCAAGGTAGCACATGGGTTACGTGGTAGGATGATTACATGTCTTGAGGAACATTTGGAGTGATTTGGGATGTAAAATGGACAGTGACAAGGTCTATGGACTTAATTTAAAATATCGGATGCTATATGGAGGAAGATTGGATACAACAGGAGGGAGTTGCTTGATATGAAGAAGGATACAACATGACTCTAGATTGGAATGTATTGTCGCACCTTTAGTTGACGTCCATGAGGAGTGAACGGTCTGGTGCAGCTGGTGAATGAGCTTGAACTCAAGATGATCTACTGATTTCGTAGTAATTGCACCCAGTGCAATGACGTAGGAATATTTTGGCATGTAATTTCCACAAGTGGGGTATCTCCTGTGAGCAGGTTAACGGTAGTGTGGTGTTGACGAAGCTTCTGCGAAGAATTTTGCTGGCTACCCATTAAGAGATTTAATATGTAAATATGGCTAGTGATTCGGAGTGTTTATTAAAGGTTAATAGAAGGATTTCGAAAACATTTGGCGAGTTGTGTGTACAGGATCATGTCAACGATGAAGAAAGAATCTCGGTGGATTCCAGAATTTTGTAATTGTAGCTTCAAGCTAAGTAGGAGAGCCCCATCGTCTATGATTGGATTGCGTAGTGTCAAGTTGTGCAGTTTCTGGTTATCGGTGTGTTGGTGGGTCATTGCAACTAAGGAAAGAAAACTTCAGTGGTAATTAGTGCAAAGGATTTGGGGAATGTGTGCCATATTTGGCCTTATCAATTCATATTCAGGTTTTTGGAAGACTCGGAGTTTATGCTTCGTATAGATGTAATGCACATGAAAGTGAGACAGTCGGATGTTTCCTTGATAAAGTGTCCATGTGCTAGCAGTGCCTTGGAATTGATCATATTTCGGAACAAGTCGGAGCAAGTGACTCTCAATAACGTTCCTAGTGGATTCAAAAAAATTAAAGTGCAGTGTCTAAGGATCTCAAGTTCGTAGTATGGTTGAGTATCGAGCTTTTGTAGCAGATTATGAAATAGGGTTTGGAGTACTCTGCATTATCTTTAGGTTGTGGTGTAGCATTTGAGAAACGGAAGAAAAATAACTTTGGATTCATAAAAGAAGTATCAGAATGGGTGTAACAGTTGAATATGAAAAAAGTTCGCACAAGAAGGGATATGAGATAATTAGTGGGTTTTGAAATAGCGTGATCTCGTGAAATAAGGTCACTTGGGATGAGTGCGTATTTGAGTTCGTGATGTAATGAATGGAGCTATTATTATTTCTAAGGCAAGTTGAGAGTAAATCGAGAAAAGACGGATCGGCTAACAATGGTTGAATCGGCACGATGGTGGCAATAATCAGTTCCTTCAGCGCATTGAATTATGCATGTAAATTATGGCGGTACGTGCGAGGCTTGACGGCCGCCGTAATTGATTTTATTTGGAGGAATTCAAGTATTATGACATGTTATGTGTAGAGGGATCCCAGAAGAGTTATGGTGGTTTAGATCACTACTTGAGGCCGGTATTTTCTAGGGATATGGAACTTCAGTCACGTGTTACAATGGCTCTCTTGAAATGAGTTAAGAAGAAGGTTTCTATATGATGAAGTGTTTACCCTATCAGTGGTTCGGGAGTTATGATGGATTTCTTGTACTCATGCGCATTGGCGTGGCTAAGTGCACTAAGTAGCATGGGATTCGAAAGTTGAGGATTTAAGATTTCGGTTCGGTGTTGACAAGGATGTCATGAGCTTGGAGGAGCAGGAAAGGGATTTAGATGTTTAAAGTAAGATGGTATTGTTTTTGGCATCATCTAAGGTCGATGTCAGGTGTAAGAGACCTTGTGTATTGATTTGTGGATTTTTGATATGCTTTACAACATTAGTGTAACCGGTAGCATGGATGTGCAGACTTGTTACCTGATGCAAAAGGTCGTGGGAGCGTGTCTCATGGAAATATTGTGTAAGAGTGACATGTAGTCACTTGATTGAGTGAAGATTTAAACCAAGTATGAAGATTGTTGTAATATCGCGGATTCTAGAATTTATGCCTGGAGGGCGCTCTGTTTATTTGGTTATGTACTGTGGAAGTTCTTCCGATTATGATGGCTATTCTTGTGTGTTATGGGAAAAAGGGTTATTTTGGATCCTTGAAAATTTATTAGCCTAGTATGGTGCGATCAGAATCGACTTGAGGTCTGTGGATGGATTTAAATATGCATACAGGCTTTATATCAGGCCGGATGTGCTCATTTCAGCATAAAAGCTCCCTATGTTGGAGTATTCGGACGTTGGATGTCATTTTTTTCGTCGGTTATTTCATGTAATACTGTATTGTGCCATGTGAGTTATGAAACGGCTTGATAAATTTCTTATGTAATGAGGTTCCGCATAGCGATGGTGTTATGTGAGCAGGATGGCTCTCGAGATTTAGATCATATATCGCACCTTAGTTGTGCTTGAGTTTTGTAGCGTATGGCACTTTCGGTCCTTCCAGGGATGATATTATGCCCTGAGCGTGCTTGTGTCCGATATTCGGATATTTTGTAGTAATGAGCATTTTAGCTCGGTAAGTATTTTCTTATAGATTCTTTTTGTGCGAATCGGGTGGCACGCCGCCACGGGTATGTTGTTTGGATCGAGTTGCACGCCGCAACAGTGTGATGTTCAGTACAGTCCCTTATATTCTATTTTGTGTGTTTGTGTCCCATTTTCTAAGGAAGGTTCATGACACCTTTTCAGTTGTCTAGTTAGTCACGTGGGTTGAGTAATCCTTTCCAGAGTTCATTTTTCTTATGTATCGCAATCGAGTCCGTAGCTTATTAGCTCATCGTGGCATCATATGAGGTTTTTTGATTGTGTCTGAGGTGGTTTATTGTCTGAGCAACTTATACTTGGAGAGACGAGATTATTGGATTTGGGATCAGTGCGATCGAATTATATGGAGTGTAATAAAGAGCGAATATCATTATTTGGTTATAATGAGGCAACGATTCTTATCATAAGGAGAAACTCAATAATTGTTAACTCGGCAGTTGATTATCAATTTCTACACATTTCTTCTATCGTGAAAGCATTTCAAGAGTTGGAACATGACTTATATGTATCATGAGGTGTGTGGTGAACATCAGATTCGTAAAATTTTGGCTATTGTTATCGGAGGATGTCATTATAGTCATGTGAATGATGTGGTACATGGTCTAAATTCAACAAAGGTATGCAATCCTGTATTAGTGCATTGTGTAGTGATTGATACGACATTCATAGGTTGGAAACAGGCATGGTGGAGAATTCTGGATGTTAGAATTGGGCTCTAAGGCTTATTTGCCTAAATAAATGGGAGAATTTCAAGATTTGGCTCGAGTTAAAGTGCTCAACTGGGTGTGGTAGCATGGGTAGGTGCACGAGGTGTTCAACAGTAATTTTGGATAACTTCGGAACATTCCTTAGCACGTTCGAGGACGAATGCATATTTAAGTGGGAGAGAATGTAACGACCCAACCGGTCATTTTGACTCTTAGAACCCCGTTCCCCTAAAAACAAATTCCCGTATGTGCTTTAAATGATTTATGACTCATGGGGATGGTTGGTTCGGGATTTGGAAGTGTTTGGGTTGAAATCGGAACACTCGGTTCCTTAGGTTGGCTTTAAAAGGCCAAGTTTGACTTTGGTAAACTTTTTGAGCAAACAGACTCGGATCAGTGTGTTGACAGTTTCGGTAGGTCCGTATCGTGATTTGGGACTTGGGCGTAAGCCCGGAATCAAATTCCGAGGTCCCTAGCCCGAGATATGGAATTTTGATTAAAGTGAAAGTAGTGAGCAGATGTCGAATTATGTGTGAACGACCCCGGAATAGAATTTTGATGATTCCAACAGCTCCGTATGGTTATTTTGGACTTAGGAGCGTGTTCGAAATTTTATTTGGAAGTCCATAGTGAAATTAGGCTTGAAATGGCTAAAACAGGAATTTAAGTTTGGAAGTTTGACCGGGGAATTGACGTTTGATACCGGAGTCCAAATACAGTTCCGAAAATTTGCATAGCTCCGTTATGTCATTTATGACTTGTGTGCAAAATTTGAGGTCAATTGGAGTTGATTGATAGGTTTCGACATCGAATGTAGAAGTTGAAATTTCTTAGTTTCATTAAGCTTGAATTGGGGTATGATTCATGGTTTTAGCATTATTTGATGTGATTTAGAGGTTCAACTAAGTTCGTATGATGTTTTAGGACTTGTTGGTATATTTGGTTGAGGTCCCGAGGGCCTCGGGTGAGTTTCGGATGGTTAACAGATCACAAATTGGACTTAAACGACTGCTGCAATTTTTCTCTTCTGTTGTATATTCTGGGTTGGGATCGAGCCCCAGATCGAACCCAGATATCGAGCCCACGATCGAGGCCTGAGTCGAAGCCAGGGACGAGGCTCAGTATCAAAGCCTCGATCGAAGGCAAGGCTCGAGGGCATGATCGAAGGTAAGGCTCGAGGGCTAGGATCGAGGCCCATGCTTGCAGCCCTGATCGAAGGCACATGCTCGATGCCCTGATCGAAGGCACAACCTCGATGCCCTGATCGAAGGCACATGTTTGATGCCCTGATCGAGGCCATGACCGAGGTCCAGGCTCGAGCCTGTGATCGAAGTCGCGATCGAGGCCCAGTTCGAGGACCAGTTCCGAAGGCTGCTGGGCAGTTTTATAAAAAGAGGGCATTCGACCCATTTACCATTTTTGACGAACTTGAGCTTGAGCAGAGGCGACGTTTGGCAGATTTTCAAGGGACAAACATTGGGGTAAGTGATTCTAACTTGGATTTGGTCTACATACACAAATATATCATTGTTTTCAGCATTTAATTCGTGTTTTGAGATTAAAATTTGATTTTTTTTAGAAATCTAATGTAAACGAATTTTTGAGATTTCGGTATCTGTTTGGAGTCGGATTTGACTGAAACTGATATGGTTGGACTCGTAATTGAATGGGTTGTCGGATTTCATAACTTTCGCCGGATTCCGAGATGTGGGCCCCACGGACGAATTGTTTTTATTAATTTTGGGATTTTTATTGAAAATGTATTATTTTCATATAGAATTGATTCATGTAAATTTCAGTGATTGTATCGAATTAGTTTTGGTTAGATTCGAGTCAATCGAAGTTAGATAATCGAGGAAAAGGTCTACTAGTGGATTAAAGTGGAGCAAGACGAGGCAAGTCTCTTGTCTAATCTTATGAGGGGAAAATTATCCCATATGGATTAAATTGAATAATTATTGCTAATTGCGGGGGCTACGTACACACGAGGTGACGAGAGTCCGTGCGTAGCTACTATTAATGCTAAAGTTCGGGTAGTTTAGGACTCAAAGCATGAATTACTTGTGTAAATTGTATATATATATATATATGAATATGTTGTAAATTTCCAGATAAAGATATCAAAGGATGAAATCTCATATGCTTGATTTTATGTTTAAATTAATTAATTGTTAAAAAAA
This sequence comes from Nicotiana otophora, assembly GCA_000715115.1. Classification (NCBI taxonomy): domain Eukaryota; kingdom Viridiplantae; phylum Streptophyta; class Magnoliopsida; order Solanales; family Solanaceae; genus Nicotiana; species Nicotiana otophora. The sequence goes on from AWOL01S0020585.1 coordinate 17,350, forward strand.
GAAATTGTTCTCCTCCCAAATTTATCTTATAATAAACATAATGTCCTTCCGGAGGCACATAAGAAAATGTCCTCCTCTCTTGTGGAGCGGGACGAACGCCTCGGCAGGATAGATGCATCTATGGATCGCGCCGCACGTCCTTCGGCAGTGTACACGATACTCTGGATCGAGCCGTACGTCCTCGGCAGAAATCATGCTTAATAATAATAATAATTACACGATACTTGGACAGTTTATTACATCTTGTAAAGCTATTTGATAAATTGAAAATTTATTGAAGTTGAATTGCAGCTTGTAAAGCTATTTGATAAATTGGAAATTTATTGACAATTGAATTGCAATATGTAAAGTTATTTGATAAAATGGATTTTTTATTGAAATTGAAGGATTTACTTAATAGATTGAGAATTATTGGAATTGAAGGAATAAATTACTTCTGTTGGTTCAATAAATTATTGTTAATTATGTGAATCATCATTGATATAAATATTTCTATTTTCATGATTATTTAATATTATTGACCCATAGTAAGTGTCATAGTCGGCCATTTCGTCTCTACCTCTTCGATATTAGGCTTGATACTTACTCGGTACACGTTGTTTTCGTACTCATACTGCACTTGCTGCACATTTTATTGTACAGGAACATATATGTATAGCGGCCGTGTGGGCGCAGAGGTGTTATAAAAATTGTGGAGACATAGGTGAGCTGCATTCTATATTATGATCCGTAGCTAACAGAATCTCTTTCAGAGTTATTATATTTTTCCTGTCTAATTTGTATTCTGGGCAGATGTTGTATTTTATTTTAATTCCCTAGTAATTGCTCATACTCTTGTGACACCGGGTTTTGGGAATGATTGTGAATTGTTTAGAAATTTAGTTTTTAAAAATATTTATCATTTACTCTATGAGTTTTATCTTTACTATTTCATTGAAGAAATTTTTATTTCAAAAACACTAAAATGGGTAATTGAGCTAATTGATTATGGTTGGCTTGCCTGACAGTGGTGTCCGGCGCCATCACGACCTTTTTGGATTTTGGGTCGTGACAGTAAATCTCTGCCAAACGCTCTGAGGAATAGGTAACTGCCACAGGAATGAAATACGCTGACTTAGTCAGCTTGTCCACAATGACCCAAACTGCATCGAACTTCCTCTGAGTCCGTGGGAGTCCAACAACAAAATCCATAGTGATACGGTCCCACTTCCACTCAGGAATTTCTAACCTCTGAAGTGAACCACCAGCTCTCTGATGCTTACACTTTACATGCTGGCAATTTAGGCACCGAGCTACATAGGCAACTATGTCCTTCTTCATTCGCCTCCACCAATAATTTTGCCTCAAGTCCCGTTACATCTTGGTGGTGCCTGGATGAATAGAATACCAGAAACTATGGTACTCCTCAAAGATCAACTCACGAAGTCCATCCACATTAAGCACACAAATACGACCATGCATCCTCAGAACTCCGTCATCTCCAACAGTAACCTGCTTGGCACCGCCGTGCCGCACTGTGTCTCTAAGGACAAGTAAATGCGGATCGTCATCCTGCCGATCTCTGATGCACTCAAATAAAAACGACCGAGTGAATGTACAAGCTAGAACACGACTGGGCTCAGAAACATATAAACTCACGAACTGGTTGGCCAAGGCCTGAACATCCAATGCAAGCGGTCTCTCACCAACTGGAATATATGCAAGGCTACCCATACTGACTAACTTTCTATCAAAGTGTCATCCACCACGTTGGCCTTCCCGGGATGATACAATATGGTGATTTCATAGTCTTTCAATAGCTCCAGCCACCTCCTCTACCTCAAATTGAGTTCCTTCTGCTTCAACAAATACTGCAAGCTCCGATGATCAGTGAATACCTCACATGGCACGCCGTAAAGTTAGTGCCTCCAAATCTTCAGCGCGTGAATAATGGCTGCCAGTTCTAGATCATGAACAGGGTAATTCTTCTCGTGAACCTTCAGCTGCCACGAAGCATATGTAATAACCTTGCAACCTTGCATCAATACAGCACCCAGACCAATACGGGATGCGTCACAGTATATTGTATAAGATCCTGAACCTATGGGTAACACCAATACCGGTGTCGTAGTCAAAGCAGTCTTGAGCTTCTGAAAGCTCGCTTCACACTCGTCTGACCACCTAAACGGGGCACCCTTCTGGGTCAATCTGGTCAACGGGGCTGCTATGGATGAAAACCCCTCCAAAATTGATGGTAATAGCCCGACAAACTTAGGAAACTACGGATCTTTGTAGCTGATGTGGGTCTAAGCCAATTATGGACTACCTCAATCTTCTTAGGATCCACCTGAATACCCTCTGCTCATACAACGTGACCCAAGAAAGCAACTGAACTCAACCAAAACTAGCATTTTGAGAACTTAGCATATAAGTGGCTGTCTTTCAGAATCTGAAGAATGATCCAGAGGTGCTGCTTATGCTCCTCTCGACTGTGGGAGTAGATCAGGATATCATCAATAAACACAACCACAAAGTAATCCAAGTAGGGTTTGAACATTTGTTTCATCAAATCCATGAATGTTGTTGGGGCATTTGTCATCCCAAATGACATCACTAGAAACTCATAATGCCCATACCGAGTTCGAAAAGCTATCTTAGGAATATTGGATGCCCTAATCCTCAACTAATGGTAGCCAGATCTCAAATCAATCTTTGAAAACACCTTGGCACCCTGAAGCTGATCAAATAAATCATCAATCTTCGGTAATGGATACTTGTTCTTGATGGTTACTTTGTTCAACTGCCGATAATCTATACACACCCTCATCGATCCATCTTTCTTCTTCACAAACAACACATGTGCACCCCAGGGCGAGACACTAGGTCTAATGAAGCCCTTATCAAGAAAATATTGCAACTGTTCCTTCAATTCTTTCAACTCTAGCGGGGCCATGCGATATGGCAGAATGGAAATAGGCTGAGTGCCCGGAGCCAAATCAATGCAGAAATCAATATCCCTGTCGGGTGGCATCCCCGGCAGGTCTGCAGGAAACACCTCCAGAAACTCACGAACAACCAGCACCGAATATATATAAAGAACCTCCGCACTAGAATCGCGGACAAAAGCCAAATAAGCTAGACACCCCTTCTCGACCATATGTCGAGCCTTCACATAAGAGATAACCATGCTGGTAGAATGGCCAAGATTCCCTCTCCATTCTAATCGAGGCAACCCCCGCAAGGCTAAGGTCACCGTCGTGGCGTGACAATATAGTATTGCATGATAAGGTGATAGCCAATCCATACCCAGTATGACATCCAAATCAACCATGTCGATAAGTATGAGATCTACACGAGTCTCAAAACTCCCAAGGGTGACCACACACGAACAATAAACACGATTTACAACAATAGCATCTCCCACTAGTGTGGATACATACACCGGAGCACTCAAAGAATCACGGGGCACAACCAAATAGGAAGCAAAATAGGATGACACATAGGAGTAAGTAGATCTCAGATAAAATAAAATTGAAGCATCTCTACTGCAAACTGAAACAGTACATATGATAACAGTGTCAGATGACTCAGCCTCATGCCTGGCTGGGAAAGCATAACATCAGGGCTGGGCCCCACCACCCTGAACTACGTCTCTGGGACGGCCTCTAACTGACTGGTCTCCACCTCTAACGGCCTGACCTCCACCTCTAACAATCTGGCCTCTACCTCTGGCTGGCTGAGCAGGTGGTGCGGCAACTGGTGCCGAAACTATGTCACGAGAACTCTGATGTTGTGAGCTGCCCGTTGCCCGAGGGCAAAATCTAGCAATGTACCTCGGATCACCACAAGTATAACATAACTTCAGCTGTTGTGACTGCTGACCCTAAAACTGACCCTGTCGACCTGAATAACCACCCTGATGACTCTGGAGTGGAGGTACACTAATAGGAGCTGGTGGTGCACTGTAGGCTAGCTGGTCGGAATAATGCATCTAAGGGCCACGACCACATGAGGCACCGTGGGATGCCTAGAGCGCTGAATAAAACGGCCTGGGAGGATGGCCTCTACCAAAAGTACTTCTGCCTCTAGGTGAGGCATCGCTGAACTCACCAGAATGATGAGATCTCTTGTCAGACCCCTGACCTCCCTTAGTAAGAACCAGTTCGACTCGTCTGGCGACATTAGCAGTCGCCTGAAAAGCAATCTCACTCCCAGTCTCCTTAGCCATCTGCAATCTGATAGGCTGAGCAAGTCCATCAATAAACCTCCTCACTCTCTCTCTCGATGGGAAACAAAATAATAGCATGACGGGCCAAATCCATAAAATGGGTCTCATACTGAGTAACAGTGATACTGCCCTGCTGGAGACGCTCAAACTGACGGCGACGCTCCTCTCTCAATGTGATAGGCAGAAACTTCTTTATGAAGAGCTGAGAGAACTGGTCCTAAGTAAGAGCAAGCGACCCAGCTGGTCTGGTCAACAAGTAATCTCTCCACCATTTCTTAGCGAAACCAGTCATCTGAAATGCAGCAAAATCGACCCTATTGGTCTCCACTATACCTATGTTCTGTAGAACCTCGTGACAACTGTCAAGATACTCCTGGGAATCCTCTGAAGGAGCACCACTTAAGTGAACAGGAAAGAGCTTGATAAACCTGTCCAATCTCCATAAAGCCTCAGAAGACATAGCTGGCCCATCTCACCTGTACCGTAATAACCGACTGAACTAATCTGAAAGGCTCAGCTAATGGAGCCTAATACTGGGGAGCTATCTGCTCTAGAGCGGGAGTGGTGGGAGTCTGGGCTCCTTCTCCATCCTGAGAAACTGCTGGTGCCATGGGAAATGCGCCAGTCTGGGCCACACTCTTCATAAGGCCCACCAAACGGACCAAAGCGTCCTAAAGTACTGGGGTAGCAATGAACCCCTCTGGAATTTGAGCTGGTCCGGTAGGAGCAGTCTAGGCCGGAACCTCCTCGTCAAGCTCTATCTGAGGCTCCACTGCTAGGGCTGCTTCTCGGGCCCTAGGCGGAGCCCTGCCCCTGCCTCGGCCTCTGGCACGGCCTCGACCTATGCCCTACGTAGGAGCTGTCACTAAAGGCTCTGGCTGTTGCTCAGCGGAGGAAGCGGTACGTATTCTCGTCATCTAGGAGAGAATAAGAGTAGAAGAGTTCGATTAGTATTGAGAAAGCAAAATCGCACAACAGAGAAGAATAGAAGTGAAACTTGTTCCTAAACTTCATAGCCTTTGGAAGATAAGTACAAACTTCTCCGTATCGATCCTCTAGACGGTACTAAGCTTGCTCGTGAATCGTGAGACCTAGGCAACCTAGTTCTTTGATATCAACTGTCACGACCCCAAATTTCCCACCAACGGGATTGTGATAGCACCTAACATTTCACTTGCTACGCAAGCCAACATTAGAAAATCGTTAAACCAATTCCTTATTTCCATTCAGTAAATAACAATAATTAACCAAGATGAAATATAATAAGTACGAAACATTATAAAACTCTATTAATTACTACCACCCGGATCTGGAGTCATAATTCACGAGCATTCTAGAATTTACTACAAGTAATAGTCTCAAAGAAATACAACTGTCTGAATGAAGGAAAACAGTAGGACATAAAAGATAGACGGGGACTTCAAGGTTTATGAATGCCGACAAATCTACCTTGAGTCTCCGGACAATGGACCGGTACCATATCTCGATCAACCTGAGCCGATATCAAAATCTGCATAGAAAGTGCAGAGTGCGGTATCAGTACAACTGACCCCATGTACTGGTAAGTGTCGAGCCTAACCTCGACAAAGTAATGACGAGACTAGAACAAGACACCTACATATAACCTGAACAATATAATCATGCTAGTAGCAACAACAGTAAATAAAGCAATAACACAGAAATAATGGGAAATGGACATATAGTAGGGGAATACAACATAAAGAGTGAGAATAATGAAAAGACAAAATTAAACAGAAAATCCTTAAACGAATTGAGTAATTAAAACAACAAAGGAAAACTGCACGGCATCACCCTTCATGCTTTTACCCTCAACCTCACCAAATAAATAAATAGAACGGCACGGCATCACCCTTTGTTCTTTTCACTCTTCCTCACAATATAAATAATGCATGCACGGCATCACCCTTCGTGCTTTACACTCTTCCTCACAATATAAATAATACATGCACGACATCACCTTTCGTGCTTTACACTCCTCCTTATCAATCACAAAATCAATAACAATGGATAGATAATAGTATCACAAAGAAACCAGTATTTTACCCATAATCAATAGCACAATGTAATCTCAACCTTGAATCAATATTCGAAAGTTACCAAATCTCAGTGAAACCAGATATGAGTCACCCATCATTTCAAATAACCCGATAAGCATGGATAGTATAATTTAAGGCTACAAAATAGACAAGAATAGAATTTCACTCGCATGCTATGACTCGACAACGATGCATAGATGCTCGTCACATCACCTATACATCGTATTTAACAACCAAACACGTGGCAAATGAACACATAATACCTATTCCCTCAAGCCAAAGTTAGACACGACACTTACCTCACTCCGAATGTCACTTAATTTTCAATCAGAGCTTTTCCTTTGGAATTCACCTCCAAACCACTCGTATCTATTCAAAAATAACTCAATAATAGCAAATATTGCTAAAGGAATCAATTATTTTTCATAAATTAAATTTCCCAAATTTTCCTCCAAAAAGTCAAAAAATTGACCCCCGGGCCCGCTTGGTCAAAACTCGAGGTTCGGACCAAAATCCTTTTACCCATTCACCCCCGATCCTGAATATGTAATTGGTTTTGGAATCCGACCTCAAATTGAGGTCTAAATCCCCAAATTTCCAAAATCCCTAGTTTTTACCCTAACCCCTAATTCTACCATTAAAACTCTAGATTTTAGGTTAAACATTCAAGAAATGTAATGGGTAATTGAAAGCAAATGGCTTAGAATCACTTACCAATAATTTGGGAAAGAAATGGCTCTTGAAAAATCGCCTCTCACCGTTTGGGTTTTGAGAAAATGAATTTTTGGCTAAAATCCCGTTTTTGGATTCTGTTAAGTGCTAGGCGACAGTGTTCATCGCGTTCGTGAGAGCACTGTCGCATTCACGAAGGGTACTGGCTGCCAAGCCTACGCGTTTGCGAGACCTAGCTCGCGTTCGCGATGGTTACTCCCCCTGGCCTTTGCATTCGCGAGGCATTTCTCGCGTTCGCGATGAAGGAATGGCTGACTCCCCCTCCCCAATGCCTAACACTACACGTTCGCGATGGGCTTGTCGCGTTCGCGAAGGGTAACACACCCATTGCTTCGCATTCGCGACCAAGCCTTCGCGTTCGCGAAGAAGAAATCTTCAGCTGCCTAGTTTAATCTTCGAGTTCGCGGGAGTACCTTCGCGAACGCGAAGAAGGACATGCCAGAACACTTGCTGCAGCAAAATACCAGATTCCCAAAGTCCAAAACATCCCGTGGCCTATCCGAAACTCACCCGAGCCCTCGGGGCTCCAAACCAAACATGCACACAAGTATAAAAACATCATACGAACTTGCTCGCGCGATCAAATCGCCAAAATAACACCTAAAACTATGAATTTAGCACCAAATCAAATGAAATTCTCAAGAACACTTTAAAATTTCTATTTTCTCAACTGGACATCCGAATTACGTCAAGTCAACTCCGTTTCTCACTAAATTTCACAAACAAGTCTTAAATATCATAATGAACCTATATCGAGCTCTGAAACCAGAATACGGACTCGGCACTAACAATGCCAAACATCAATCAATTCTGAAAAATAATTAATTTTTAGACTTTTAATTTTATCAAAAATTCATAACTTGAGCTAGGGACCTCCGAATTCGATTCCGGGCATACGCCCAGGTCCCATAATTTGATATGGACCCACAACGACCGTCAAAATATGGATCCGGGTACGTTTACCAAAAATATTGACCGAAGTCAACTAAAATCAACTATTTAAGGCAAAAACAATTCTTATTTTTATTAGTTTTCAACATAAAAGCTTTCTGAAAACCTGTCCAGACTGTGCACACAAATCGAGGAGGGTAAAAATGAGAGTTTTAAGGCTTAAGAGCGCAGATTCGAGTTCTAAAACATAAGATGACCTTTTGGGTCATCACATAATTAATTCCTATAATTTTATGGGCTGAATTAAATTAATTGTGACTAGATTCGAGCCGTTGGGAAGTTCATACGCGCAGAATGGAATTTCTGGAGTATTGGTTAGCTTGCTCGACATTGGATTTGGCATGTTCGAGGTAAGTAACTCTTCTAATCTTGGAGTTGAAGGTATAAACTCTGAATATATGTATTTCGTGAATTGTTGGGAGGCGACGCACATGCTAGGTGACGGGCATGCGGGCGTGCACTATAAAAATTGTGACATAATTATTTTTGTGGAATTTTGTAGTTAAATGATCTTGGCATTTTTCATGCAGTTTTATAAGTTAAAGAAATTAAGCTGAAAAGCATATTAAAAATTATGTTGAAGCTATGTGCCAGTATTATTGGGACCCACAAAGGTCATATTATTGTGAATTATTTATTTTAAATTGAAAATTTGTACTCAGTCATATTCATGTCATTACATATCATATCCCAGTCTATATTATTATTTATTGATACATCATATCATCATTTTAGGTTGTTCTCATGACATTGGGAGCCCATGAGAGAGAGACTGGAGAGATTGATGACTGAGGGAGGTCGAGGGCCTGATTGTGAGGATATTTTTGGGATCGGGCTGTATGCCGCAGCATGCCATCTTGGCTTTCTATATATTATACTATTGCACGTGAGTTGGCCGTGCAGCACGTGAGTTGGCCGTGCAGCACGTGAGTTGGCCATGCGGATCTTGATATTATTATAACACATGAGTTAGCCGTGCAGATCTAGATATTATTATAGCACGTGAGTTGGCCGTGCGAATCCAGATATTATTATAGCACGTGAGTTGTCTGTGTAGCACGTGAGCTGTCCGTTCAGCACGTGAGTTGTCCTTGCTTATAGAGCTTGGACTGTAGGATCCCCTCATGAGTCTGTACACCCCCAGTGAGCGCATCCGACTATAAACAGGGATCGGGCTGCACGTCGCAACTGGTATTGTATAACGCTGAGTGATTGAGTATGTTGAGCATAATGAGAGAGAATGTGAGACGATGAGATTGAGTACTATGAGAGAGTGTGAGTACATGAGTGCAATCTCTGAGATACATTGCATTGACATGCACATATGACATATATGCATAGAGATGTGTTTTTCCTCATGTTGTACGGTATCACATTATTCATGATTTCTCTCACATGTTGACAGATGGGCATAGTGATGCATTTGTTTTACACTGGTTATATGGGAAAGAAAATGAGATATTTTATTTATTATTGAAAAGATTTTGGAAAAATTATTGTTTTCAAACTTATTCATATTTTTGGTAACTTCGGTATACGATTCGGGTTTTCATTGATGTACTTGAAAGGCAAAACTATTTTCAGAAATCATGATTTAGCTAAGCATTTATTCTTGAGTTACTTCTGGTATTACTTGTTTAATATTGTTATGAACTATTGTTGGTTATGGAAGTTAGACTCTCACCTTGGTAGAAACTCTTCACTACTTTCAACCTACGGCTAGGTTTGTTACTTACTCAGTACATGGGGTCGGTTGTACTGATACTATACTTCTGCACATTCCGTGCAGATGTTGATTGTTGTTGTTGCTGTGCTCGATGATTTCGGGATCTGAAGATATGCCTGCGTTCCTGTTGTAGCTGCCTCTTGTTCAGGGTAGCCTTAGATTTATAAAAGCTCTGTTTATGTATTATTCAAACAGACTATGTATTTATTTCATTTTCGCTTTGTACACTCTATTCTTAGAAGCTCATGATTTGTACTACCAGCTCTTGGGGGAGATGTATTGGTTTTAGATATTTTCTTTTAATTAATTTCATTGGAATTGGATTTTTGGAAATTGGCTTACCTAACGGGTTGGGTTAGGTACTATCACGACTAGTGAGATTTTGGGTCATGACAAGTTGGTATCAGAGCTCTAGGTTCATAGGTTCTACAAATCATGAGCAAGTGTCTAGTAGAGTGTTGCGGATCGGTGTGATGACGCCCATACTTATCTTAGAGAGGCTACATGGCATTTAGGATATATACTTCCCATCTTTCTTTCCTTATCGTGCGAGATTGATCCAGCTTGAGATATAGACTCTTTGAATTCCTTCCACATATTCGTATGCACACATGAGTGCTCAGTATCAGCTGTGCATCGCCGGCTTATGATTCTATGAACGAGGTTCGAGGTGGGTATTCTGTGTTTTGGTGATGGGCCAGTCTGGAGGACTTGAGGCCAGGTTTAGACTGTAGCTTAAGCTTGGTAACATCAGTTATAACTCGTACAATTGGACTTATATGTCCGATGATAACCCTATAGTGAAATTTGTGGCTCGATGAACGGTGAAATAGCGGTATGATGTGACCGCGGGATGTGTTAAGACGATTTCCTTCATTCGTAAAGGGAAGGCCATTGGATGTTTGATTTTTGATTTGATGTGACGAACAGTCTCGGGTAATGAATGTTTTGAAGGATCTTTCACGTTGTTAAATTGTGGGACAAATTAAATTCTCATGTCTTATTAATGAGTTTAGACCCAGAAAGATTGAGTGATTGCGTTGAAATTGTGGCTGCGAAAAGATATAACAAGATACCTGATTGAGGCTAAGCAGGTAGGTTATCCCCTTCGGAGTAATCTACATAGGAGTATTCCTTATGATATGAGTAGAGAGTTTCTTTTATGCCAATGGGGCATATGTGTGGAGATTTGAATTCAAATTTGGCTGAGAAAGTCGAACTGAGTATCAAGAGAATGATTGCGATCTTAGCGGATGATTTGGGGTATTTTTATGGTTGGCATTGCATGAGCTTGAGAAGAATTTTGTGGCACTGACAACGGTATTATGACAATAATAGGGTATGGGTATTGTGAATTATGGAGTGTTTTAATCTATGGCTTTGAGCCAAGTGGGGGAGTCTGCTATTGACAATTTGATTTCATGGTTATGTGTTAAATTTTAATTTTGGTCTGAGGCATACTTATGGGTTAGCTATGACTTGCAGAAGTTGAGATCGAGGGATGACTCGAATAAGGAAATTCCTGGTTACGGATTATATTGCACGGATGAGTATATGAAAAAAGAATAGTGGGATGGGTGAGTTGTTATTGGTGAATGATGTAGTGCGCACAGAGTATGAATTTGATATGGGGTGTTAAAGTAGAGTTACTTCTTTGAGTGTTGTGGTGCTAATGGGGCACGTGTCTTTTGGCCCATTTGCGCGGTGCAATTAGATTTGAGCAAAGTGGGTGACTCCCGAGAAAATTCTAGTGGGTTTGAGAATTATATATAGCAATTGAGAATGTTTACGGACTTGTGTATGGATAAAATCCGAGATTTGTGTTTAATGGTGCATGTACTTGCGAAAATTCTATATGACTATGGATTCTACATTTTTGTATAAGGAAGGTGCTTAAGAAGAATACAGTTGCTTATGGGTCGTAGGGCGTTGTGGTTCTATGTTAAGGTTTGTAGGGTAAGTTGTGGTTAAAGATCATGGTATTTTAGCAAGAAGAAGTATCAATCTGAAGACAAATTCGGAAGGGACTCGGAGAAAATAGGACAACTGGATAGTAGGTTGGATCAGTATGGTAATGGATATGATCGGTACTTTGGGTGCTTATGATATGGGGGTTTTCTACAGGTGCTTTGTGGCAATACACCTGGACTTAGCGACCTGCGTAGCTTGGTCGAGTTAGAGAAACTTAGTTTTAAGGGCTTGATTATGTGCAAATGGATTCCAAAGTATTCTTGATGGTTTCTACCGGTGTGGAGAACGTATTGTGTATTATGATTTCCTCCTGAAAAGAAGCAAGAGAAAGGGTTCTAACTAAAATGGTATGTAAATTATTGGTGACTCAAAGTTGATAATAAGATTTTTGTGCCTTTCACATGATGGCAAGATATATGTTATGTGTTGTACGAAAGCTAGGATTTTATGTACAAGGTAGCAGTACAGTCTTGAAGAGAAGGTAACAAATGTTGGACAACATGGACGGTTTCAAATAACTAGATGGATACTATTACTACTTGGTCTTATATGAGAAAGGAGTGGACTTCAGAAAGCGTGTTGTATTTTAACTTACGGATGTATAAATTAGTATTGCGGTACTCATATGGTTGATAGACTGCTGATATTCAAATTTTGTCAAGTGGTACAGAAGAACATTCAAAGTATTTCTCGTGGGATGATCGTGTATGAGAGAGGTGTTAGGCATTCGGGCGGTGGAGATGGAATCAAATATGGTGATTCGCGTGTTCTATGGATTTGGAGATTTGGAGTTCCCAGGAGCAGATTGTTTCATGGTTGTGGACTGTGAAGTTGTGGCCAGAGCTAGCCAGGTGATAAAATGTGTTATGATTCAGTCATTATGGATTTTCGGAAGAATTTTTATCTATTTGTGGGTAACTCGAGTTGATTTGGCGGTCCATTGGTAGGCCCAATTAAGATGTGTATTCTACACCGAGCCAGAATGGTTGGCTCCATACTGCTATTGTTGAGGGATGTGTCATTCGGTTGATGTTGAACTTATTCGTGTTCTGAAATGAATTGTGAGTTACTCCTTTATGCTACGAGGAGTCGTGATTCATTGGTTATGTGCACAGATGGTGCGGTTCTATTTGAGCTTTATAGCAAAATTTGAGCGTGATGAGTATTTGGGTGTTGCATGATCGATTGTGTAATGGTTATGTTCTTTCAGGTTTTGTGTGATATTGTTGTCATTTTCCTCTCCGTCGTTATTAATTTGGAGAAGGGTGGCTCGGGGTATATAATATGAACATTGTGGTAGAATCGGGTGATGGTTCTACGGTGTATGATGAATTTTCAGCGTTTCGTTGTGGCGGTACTTGTTAATCGGGCGGGGCAATTCTCTCATTTGAGTCATTTTCCATGACTGAGTACATTTGAATTGTTGTGTATTAGTGCACGGATGGCACGAGTTGTGGCTCTGAGTTATATTGGTGAGGCATGTCTATGGAACAGTTGTGTTAAGTAATATAAGGTCATTGGACTTAGAATGGGTACTATGAGGTTTGATTTCGGTATATTCGGGAGTATAATATTGAAAGTCGGCTTAGAAAGGGATTATGGTTCTGGTTGGGGCGAGAGGGCTCCGTGAATTGTTGATCTGGTAAGTGATCATGAAATTCCGCGTGTTTCGTTTATTATCAACAGTGTACAAAGGTTTTGGGATGAGGTTTGTTTCGATATGTGTTTAATACTAGTATGTGGTTGGTTTTGCAGTAGTCACTGCTATCAGGAATGGTGCTACGAGCATGCAAGTTGTGTAATATGTTGGTTGATTATATCCGCAATTATAGTTATAGCTCGATACAACTTGTTCAGACTTATACGGTGTGTAAATATAAGATTTGTATCTTAAAAGAAATTCTAAAGGTTGGAAATTAAACTCCAAGGTTTATGAGTTAAGGTTAAATTAATGATTTTCAGTTGTATTGTGTAGTCAAGACTATGTAGAATAGGGTGACGTGGGTTCACCCTCGGGTACGTGTGTGGTAAGATGGAATAGTGATTTGATGGCTTGAAAACAACTCTTGGCACGTTCGAGGACGAACGTATGTTTAAGTGGGGGAGAATGTAACGACTCGGCCGGTCGTTTTGAGTATTACAACCCTGTTTCCCAATTTACTTCTCAAATTGTACTTTACAGTTGTTGTGTGAATTGTCGGGGTAATTGGTTCGGATCCAGTGAGGTTTTTGCAGGAATTGGAACACTTAGTTCCAAGGTTTAAAGCTTAAGTTAAAATAGTGATCGGATGCGGACTTATGTGTAAACGACCTCAGATTCGAATTTTGATGATTTCAATAGCTTCGTATGGTGATTTTGGACTTAGGAGCGTGCCCGAAAAATTATTTGGAGGTCCGTAGTGGAATTTGGCTTGACTTGCTGAAAGTTGAATTTTTGGAAAGTTTGGCCGGGGGGTTGACTTTTTGATATCGGGGTTGGAATCCGATTTCGGAAACTGGAATAGGTTCGTAATGTGAAATGTGACTTGTGTACAAAATTTGAGGTCAATCGGACGTGATTTGATGTGTTTCGATGCAAGTTATAGAATTTGAAGTTTCAAGGTTCAATGATTTCGAATTGAGGTTTAATTCGTCGTTTTGATGTTGTTAAGTGTGATTTGAGGCCTCGAGTAGGTCCGTGTTATGTTATGGAACTTGTTGATACAATTGGTTGAGGTCCCGGGGGCCTCGGGTGAGTTTCGGACGGTTAACAGATCAAATCTAGACTTAAGGAAATGCTGGAACTGCTGCCTACTGGTGTGATCGCACCTGCGAAGATTTTTATCGCAGGTGCGAAGCCGCATGTGCGCGAGATTAGGCACAGAAGCGGCCAAGAGTGGGACTGGGCAGTGCTCGCAGGTGCGAGGAATTTACCGCATCTGCGAGGCCGCAGGTGTGAAGGTGTTGCGCAGATGCGGACTGGGGCTGGCGTGAGGCGACCGCAGGTGCGAAGGGGAATGCGCATGTGCGAGCCCAGGCACCGCAGGTTCGAAAATGCCTGGGCAGTGCTTAAAACGAGGGTTCCGAGATTTTTTCTCATTTTGGATATTTTGGATCTCGGTTTGGGCAATTTTAGAGAGGAAATTTTTCACACAACTTGGGGTAAGTGTTCTTAACTCTCTTGTGATTATATTCCATGAATTCATCTTCGTTTTTAGTGTAAGGTTATTGAATCTTCAAGAGAAATAGAAGGAAATTTCTATAATGTCACAAAGTAAAATTTTTAAGTTTGAATACCGATTTGGAGTCGGATTTGAGTGAAATTAGTATGGTTGAACTTATAATTGGATGGGTTATCATATTTTGTGAGTTTAATTGGATTTCGAAAGGTGGGCCCCACAGGTGAGTTTGGAGCGCAATTTCGAATTTTTAGAAAATATTAGTATTTTAATATGAAATTAATTTCTATAATTTTGTGGGCAGAATTAAATTAATTGTGACTAGATTGGAGCCGTTTGGAAGTTGATATGCGTAGAATGGAATTTCTGGAGCATTGCTTAGCTTGCTCGACATTGGATTTGGCATGTTCGAGGTAAATAACTCTTCTAATCTTGGAGTTGAGGGTATGAACCCTGAATATATGTATTTCGTAAATTGTTGGGAGGTGACGCACATGCTAGGTGACAGGCGTGTGGGCGTGCACTATAAAAATTGTGACATAATTATTTTTGTGGAATTTTGTAGTTAAATGATCCTGGCATTTTCCATGCGATTTTATGAGTTAAAGAAATTGAGCTGAAAAGCATATTAAAAATTATGTTGAGGCTATGTGCCAGTATTATTGGGACCCGCAGATGTCATATTGTTGTAAATTATTTATTTTAAATTATAAATTTATACTCAGTCATATTCATGTCATTACATATCATATCTCAGTCTCTGTTATTATTTATTGATATATCATATCATCAATTTGGGTTGTTCTCATGACATTGTGAGCCCATGAGAGAGAGACTAGAGAGATTGATGACTGAGGGAGGTCGATGGCCTGATTGTGAGGATATTTTTGGGATTGGGTTGCACGCCGCATCAGGCCATGTTGGCTTTATATATATATTATACTATTGCACGTGAGTTGTCAGTGCAGATCTATATATTATACTATTGCATGTGAGTTGGCCGTGCAGATCTAGATATTATTATAGCACGTGAGTTGGCCGTACGGATCCAGATATTATTATAGCACGTGAGTTGTCCCTGCAGCACGTGAGTTGTCCGTGCGGATCCAGATATGATATTATAGCACGTGAGTTGTTCGTGCTTATAGCGCTTGGGCTGTAGGAGCCCCTCATGAGTCTGTACACCCCTAGTGAGCGCAGTCGACTATAAACAGGGATCGGGCTGCACGCCGCAACATGTATTATATAGCGCTTAGTGATTGAGTGTGCTGAGCACAGTGAGAGAGAACGCGAGACGATGAGATTGAGTACTCTGAGAGAGTGTGAGTACATGAGTGCAATCTCTGAGATACATTGCATTGACATGCACATATGACATATATGCATAGAGATGTGTTTTCCTCATGCTAAACGGTATCACATTATTCATGATTTCTCTCACATGTTGACAGATGGGCATAGTGATGCATTTGTATTACACTGATTATATGGGAAAGAAAATGAGATATTTTATTTATTATTGAAAGGATTTTGGAAAAATTACTGTTTTCAAACTTATTCATATTTTTGGTAACTTCGGTATACGATTCGGGTTTTCATTGATGTACTTGAAAGGCAGAACTATTTTCAGAAATCATGATTTAGCTGAGCATTTATTCTTGAGTTTCTTCGGGTATTACTTGTTTAATATTGTTATGAACTATTGTTGGTTATGGAAGTTGGACTCTGACCTTGGTAGAAGCTCGTCACTACTTTCAACCTCTGCTAGGTTTGTTACTTACTCAGGACATGGGATCGGTTGTACTGATACTATACTTCTGCACATTTCGTGCACATGTTGACTGATGTTGTTGTTGTGCTCGATAGTTGCGGGATCTGAAGATGTACCTGCGTTCGTGTTGTAGCTGCCTCTTGTTCAGGGTAGCCTTAGATTTATAAAAGCTCTGTTTATGTATTATTCAAACAGACTATGTATTTATTTCATTTCCGCTTTGTACACTCTATTATTAGAAACTCATGATTTGTACTACCAGGGCACGCCTGCTTTTAGCTCATAGTTTCACTGTTGGGGAGATGTATTGGTTTTAGATATTTTTTTTTAATTAATTTCATTAGAATTGGATTGTTGAAAATTGGCTTACCTAACGGGTTGGGTTAGGTGCCATCACGACTAGTGGGATTTTGGGTCGTGACAAAAAGTATCAAGCCTTTTGAGTTAATGGATGAGAAAAAGAATTAAAAGATATTTTTCTTTGGATTTAATTTTTTTTTTAAGATTGTAATATCCAATATATTTGAAATGAAATACACAAGTATAATTTAAAATATATTTTTCTTGTCTTTATTATTTTCGCACCTAAAATTTGACTCCCATAATACTGACATAGAGTAATACGGAGTATAATAAACATTCTACAACGTAGGTAATACTCGCTCTGTATCAATTTATGTGAACATATTTGACTGAACACAGAGTTTAAAGAAAAGGAGAAATATTTTTCTAACGATCCAACCGGTCGTTTTGACTTTTAGAATCATGTTCCCCTAAAATAAAAATTTCCCGTATGTGCTTTAAGACTCGTGGGAATGGTTGGTTCGGGATTTGGAAGTGTTTGGGTTGAAATCGGAACACTTGGTTCCTTAAGTTGGCTTTAAAAGGTCAAGTTTGACTTTGGTCAACTTTTTGAGCAAACAGACTCAGATCAGTGTTTTGACAGTTTCGGTAGGTCCGTATCATGATTTGGGACTTGGACGTATGCCCTGAATCAAATTCCGAGGTCCCTAGCCCGAGATATGAAATTTTGATTAAAAATAAAAAATTTAAGTTCAAATAGTGACCGGATATCGAATTATGTGAAAACGACCCAGGAATAGAATTTTAATGATTTCAACAGCTCTGTATGGTGATTTTAGACTTAGGAGCGTGATCAGAATTTTATTTGGAAGTCCGTAGTGAAATTAGGCTTGAAATGACTAAAACAAGAATTTAAGTTTGGAAGTTTGATCGGGGAGTTGACTTTTTGATACTGGAGTCGGAATACAGTTCCGAAACTTTTTATAGCTCCGTTATGTCATTTATGACTTGTGTGCAAAATTTGAGGTCAATCGGAGTTGATTTGATAGGTTTCGACATCGAATATAGAAGTTGAAAATTCTTAGTTTCATTAAGCTTGAATTGGGGTATGATTTGTGGTTTTAGCATTGTTTGATGTGATTTAGAGGTTCGTCTAAGTTCGTATGATGTTTTAGGACTTGTTGATATATTTGGTTGAGGTCCCGAGGGCCTCGGATGAGTTTCGGATGGTTAACAGATCACAAATTGAACTTAAACAGTTGCTGCAATTTTTCTCTTCTGCTGGAAATTCTGGGCTATGATCGAGGTCAAAATCGAGGACCAAGATCGAGCTCCCAAGATCGAGCTCCCGAGATCGAGCTCCCGAGATCGAGCTCCGAAGATCGAGCTCCCGAGATCGAGCTCAAAGATCGAGCTCTCGAGATCGAGCTCCCAAGATCGAGCTGCCGAGATCGAGCTCCCAAGATCGAGCTCCCGAGATCGAACTCCCGAGATCGAACTCCCAAGATCGAGCTCCCGAGATAGAACTGGGCAGATTTGTAAGTTATAAAAGCAGAGGCATTGGACCCATTTACCATTTTTGACAAACTTGAGCTGAGCAGAAGCGACGTTTGGCAGATTTTTCAAGGAAAGACATTTGAGATAAGTGATTCCAACTCGGATTTGGTCTATATACACAAACATATCATTGTTTTCACCATTTAATTAGTGTTTTGAGATTGAAATTTAGAAAATTTTAGAAATCTCATAGAAACGAATTTTTGAGATTTCGGTATCGATTCGGAGTCGGATTTGAGTGAAACTAGTATGGTTGGACTTGTAATTGAATGAGTTGTCGGATTTCATAACTTTTTCCGGATTTCGAGATGTGGGCTCCACCTACGAATTTTAATTAATTTCGGGATTTTTATTAAAAATATAGTATTTTCTTATATAATTGATCTCTTTAATTTTTAGTGATTATATCAAATTATTTTGGCTAGATTCGAGCCAGGCAGAGTTGGATTATCGTGGAAAAGGCCTTATAGTGGATTAAATTGGAGCAAGACGAGGTAAGTCTCTTGTCTAATCTTGTGAGGGAAAAATTACCTCCTAGGTGATTAAAAATTAAATAATTGTTGCTAATTGTGGGGGCTACGTAAGCACGAGGTGACGAGAGTCCGTGCGTAGCAACTATTAAATGCTAAAGTCCGGGTAATTTAGGACTCAAAGCATGCCTTACTTGTGTAGATTGTATTCTTTGATTTATTTATATTAATTGATATCTATATGAATATATTGTGAATTGTTAGATAAAGATATTAAAGGATGGAAATCTCATATGCTTAATTTTTGCTTAAATCAATTAATTATTAAAAAGAAATTGTTCTCCTCCCAAATTTATCTATTAATAAACATACTGTCCTTCCGGAGGCACATAAGAAAATGTCCTCCTTTCTTGTGGAGCGGGCCGAACGCCTCGACAGGATAGATGCATCTATGGATCGCGCCGCACGTCCCTCGACAGTGTACACGACACTCTGGATCGGGCCGTACGTCCTCGGCAGAAATCGTGCTTAATAATAATAATAATTACACGATACTTGGACAGTTTATTACAACTTGTAAAGTTATTTGATAAATTGGAAATTTATTGAAATTAAATTGTAGCTTGTAAAGTTATTTGATAAACTGGAATTTTTATTGAAATTGAAGGATTTACTTAATAGATTAGAGATTATTTTAATTGAAGGAATTTAATTATTATATTGAGAATTATTGGAATTGAAGGAATTTAATTACTTCTGTTGGTTCAATAAATTATTGTTAATTATGTGAATCATCGTTGGTATAAATATTTCTATTTTCATGATTATTTAATATTATTGACCCATAGTGAGTGTCATAGTCGGCCATCTCGTCTCTACCTCTTCGAGATTAGGCTTGATACTTACTGGGTATACATTGTTTTCGTACTCATACTGCACTTGCTGCACATTTTATTGTGCAGGTGCATATATGTATAGCGGCCTTGTGGGCGCAGAGGTGTTATAAAAATTATGGGGACATAGGTGAGCTGCATTCTATATTACGATCAGCAGCTAACAGAATCTCCTTTACAATTATTATATTTTCCTGTCTAATTTGTATTCTGGACAGATGTTGTATTTTATTTTAATTCCCTAGTAAATGCTCATGCACTTGTGATACCGGATTTTAAAAATGGTTATGAATTGTTTAGAAATTTAGCTGCAAAAATATTTACCATTTACTCAATGAGTTTTATCTCTATAATTTTATTAAAAAAATTTTTATTTCAAAAATACTAAAATGGCTAATTAAGTTAATTGATTATGATTGGCTTACCTAACAGTGGTGTCCGGCGCCATCATGATCTTTTGAATTTTGGGTCGTGATAATTTTGAACTTGTAGTGAAAAATAAGATCTATATATTTTGTGTGGTTATAATAAATTATTTTTAAATATAGAAGGTGATATATTTTTGGACGGACCAAAAAAAGGAAATCTTTCTACGTTCGTATAAATTGAAAGGGAGGAGTATATAAATTGAAAGACCTAACATTTTCTTCGTAGAAGTGGATCTACCTTTTGCTACAGTATACATCAGCTAGCTTAAGGTACCTTCCACACTGCAGCCCCAAAGAAACAGTCTCTCTCTAAACAGGTGAGTCCCATTCTTCTCAACGTACTTGTCTGTTAGTATTTTTTTCCAGTTTTCCGTTTTCTGTGGGGTGGAGGGGGTGGTGGGTGGAGGGGTTGGG